>JBBPBT010000072.1:5262487-5290868 GCA_037974875.1 Cicer bijugum | reverse complement strand
CAATGAATAACGGATATTAAATTAATAACATACAAACAAAAGAAATTCAAATCCCGATTCATAAATTCGTCATGTCACATTATTAAATCTATAGCATTATTAAATCACAAGTATTAAATTCATAACATATGAACAATTATAAAAGAAAAATTCAAATCATGAATAATAAATTCTTAATGTCAATAAATCACGAGTATTACATTCATAATAAAAAAATTAAAATCTTGAGTAGTAAATTTGTAATGTCATAATATTAAATACATAATATTATTAAATCAAAAGCATTAAATTCATAACATACACGGAATTATTTATTTACTTATTTATTTTAAAAGTTCAAATCACGAGTAATAAATTCTTAATGTCAACAAATCACGAGTATTAAGTTTATAACACAATTAACAATACATAATTGGAAATTATACACAATAGAAAATTATGTACTTACTAAAAGAAAAACAAAAAATAGAAAATCAAACAATTAACATAATCAGTGGCACATAATTGCACTTTGACGCAATTATTGCATAAAATTAGAATAAAAATATTTTTGATCATAAGAATTTAAGGCATATATTCAATAACAAATTTAAGGAGATTACACAATTAATGATACATAATAGGAAAGTATATACTTATTAAAATAAAACAAAACAAAAATAAAAAATAAAAAAATTTGCATAATTAGTGCCACATAGTAGCACTTTTAAAAATAAAAAAAATCTAATAATTACGGAAATAAACAATTAACACAATCAATGTTGAAATATATGCGACATACACGAAGCGTCTCACCCCAAAAGTCCGAGAATTATTGGTCTGATACCATAGTGTAACGCCACGGATTTTTAATCCAAAACGTTACTAAAAAAGACATATTTCTTAGAAAAGTTTATGAATATTTTATTTTTGGAATAATTAATATTTATTCATTTTACATAAATAGTAACAATCACATTATTCAATATCATTAAGAAAATATTTATTCAAAACTAAAATAATATGAAGACCATTATTCTTAACAAAAGAGAACCACTTCCGTATTCCAAGAATTCTAGTATATTTTAAAAGTTTGTGACAAAAGATTAAAAGAACTTAAAAAATATTGGACAATTCCATTTTTACAAAATCGTCTTGAAAGAAAATCCCATGTTTACCCCGCGTTTGCCACATGTCAATACTCATTCACTACTCTTGAATCTCCTCGAACTCATTAGTACCTAAAATATTTTTGTAAGGTTCAATTTTTTTCTATCATCCACATCAAACCAAAGCAAGACATATAGAAGAAAACACAAAATACGTCAACGTAAAAACTTCCAATTTAAAAGAAAAAAAATGTGCAAACTGGTAGATTGTATATCAAGACATATACATGATAAATGCTCCTAAAACTACATAATCCGGATATAAATCTGCCACTAAAGCAACTGCTACAAAGATGCACATGCCATGACATGAAGATATATGTAACGCCCCAAATTTTTTATCCAAAAATTATTTAAAATATTTATTTTCTTTTATAAACAACTATAATTTCTTTTTCTTATTAATAATTGATTATGTAAAAATTTGAAGATGCGTTAGAAAATGACTTGATATATTTTTATTTTTTTTATAAAAGAACATAATGCAATTTGCTAAAATGTTATTCATTCATTTATTTGCAAAATTAATATTACAATTGTTAGATTAATATTTATTTATGCTCCAAAATAAAATAAATTCTCTTTAAGTGAAATTCAAAAGAAACAATGTTGACTGAAATTAAGGACATTCAATTGGAATATAATCTCACTTCCACATTTTTATTAAAAGCTAATGATGACGAGTAAATAACTTTACAGTGTACCACAAAAATTTTAGTAATATAAATTATTATTTTTAAATAAAAGTCCCATTTTCTCACGCGCGTGCACCAACCAAACATCATTCATGCAACTCAACTCTTTGAGATCATTAGTACCTAAATGTTGGTGTAAGGGGTCAGTTCATCCCACAACAAAATTAAACCAAATAATAAAATAACAACCATAAAATATGAATATTAAAACCTTTTGTAATAAAAGATTTAAAGAAATTGATTATTTGATAGTTCTCAAAGATATATCAAAAGTCATAAAATGTATCTAAATAAGTAACAACCGTAGAGCAAATAGTTAAATCAAAATAAATATAACAATAAAATGTATATAAGTTATGCATGCTCCTAAACATATATGATCCGGATATAACCATCCACACAGGCGTCCACACAGAAGTCACCCATACCAATGGGGAAAATTAAACCAGCCACAAAGGCGTCCACAAAGATGCATATGATATGTCATGAAATGATAATGATGCTCAAAATGTACAAGTCACAACTCACTTAAATAATCACACACATCATCAGCCACTTAGGCAATCCACAAAGATAACAATAATTAAAACACAATTCACCAGCCACTTAGGCAACCATAAAGATAACAAATATTTAAAACACAAAATCACCAGCCACTTAGGCAACCACAAAAATAATTATATTTAAAACACAAATTACCAGCCACTTAGGCAACCACAAAGACAAAGTATTTTAGATTAAATTTTTTAATCACATAAAATATTAAATTTATATTCTCATGGATGTTCATAGTTATAACTCAATAACTTCAACACATCAAATATGCACGTGAACAAATATCTCAAAATCACCACTTTCATTTTAATAATCCTTAAGATTCGATTTGACTACAAGTTATTGATAACCATTAAAACTCATATCACTAAAAATACAATAACAACATAAATTTCGTTTCTTTCACTATAAAGTTTTCAGCATTCTAAAAATGGACTATTCATTAATGCATTCAATAATCAATTTTCTCATATTATTAAATTTAAAGAAATATAAAATTCTCATCAATTTTCTCAAGACACATATATTGTTCATAAAAGTCAAGTTTTAAATTTAAAATACTTAAAGGTCAACAAATAAAATCAAATACATCATAATAAACATATTACTAATTACATCATTATAAAAATTATAACTTCATAATTAAATACTATAAAACACGTAAAATACTAAACATTTTCACGACAAACATATTTATCAAGGGATAATAATAAAATATAACTCTATAATTAAGTTCATCAAGATAGATGTATTACTCAAAAGAGACAATCAAAACATTATAGTTAATTTCTTTACGACAAAAATAAAATCAACCTTTTACTTTTAAGACATCCAGACATCATATCATATCCTACGAACTGCTAATTTAATATCTAGCCTAACTCTGCATGGGGAAAAGCCTTACCTTAGGCGCTTTCATTCTTAACGTCTCTAAATTTGCACGAGAAATAGCTCATGAGACAATGATGAATTCAACACCGATAGATATTGGGATTTATGACTTTGAAAATTATTTTAGAAATAGGTGTGATAGCAAGAGACCTAATGAAAATGTAGCTATTTACGTTGCAATATTACGATTGAGTTCTTGTCTAAAATTGAAGTGCACTTAATTCCAAAATTATGCTAGCAATAATTACTATTTATTTAATTTTATTAGGTTGTTACAAAGTCAATTGAAATCATGCATATGAGTTAATTAGGATTAACTAATAAAGTTCACTATATATTGCAGGATGTCACACTATTTATTTTAATTTAATAAATAAATTAGAGAGTGTCACATCACTATTTTAATTTTTTTTATCTAATAGTTACGAAACCAAAAATAACATAAAGTTATTTTTGTAGATAATTAAAATAAAATAATAATTTTAATTTATAAGAGATGAATCCGAGATACAAAAAGAAGACTAGTCATCTCTTAATTGCACCAAAAAGAAATTCATAATTAAATTTACAATCTTCCTTTAAAAATAAATTAAAGGTGTTAAAAATGAGATGACAAAATCACTTTTTTAAAAGAGATATACTCCCACACAGCCCACTAAGAATTGTGCAATGTGCATTCAAAATCACTTTTCTTAAAATCATCATCACACATCATTAAGAACACATACACACATCCATATCAAGAGTATCACATATTCATAGACAAATAATGACAAAATTTATAACTATCACCACATACACATAGATATAAAAATTTGATATCATATAGGCCATAAAAATTAACATATATAACAATAAAATTCACACACCAACTAATATACATAATAAGAGTTAAAAGCTCTAAGCCCCACAAAGTCGTTCACAAGGACAAGAAGTTCTAAGCTTTCGATGGCGAAAAAGAGGAGGTGATGGGAATGGGGGCTATGACTTTTGGTTTTATTTATAAAGCTTTGTGAAATAGGATTTGTAGTAATGGCTAGGGTTTCATTAATTTTTTCTTAGTATTGGGCCTAAATGATTTATTACTACTATTACTACTTCTATTATTATTATTATTATTATTATTATTGTTGTTGTTGTTGTTGTTATTATTATTACTATTATTATTATTATTGTTATTTTTTGTTAACCTTCATCATAAAAACGAGCCACAAACTTCTAGCCCAATATCTACTCATTCATATGTGTTAGGTGATACCAAGCCAACACCCTTAGCCCAAATTTTTCTTGTACTAGAGATAAAAATACGTTTGCTAAATAATTACTTCTAACAACTTTTTCAACTACAATAAGTCAAACAGGGAAAATAATTATCACATCTAGTTTAATTCTGGAAAATTTATCTTTATAGGTCATGATTATTTTAACATATAGATTTAGAGGATGTCACAATTTCCCTATTAAATATAAGCCTCACATCTTTCAGAGCATCCAATGAAGGTACACTTTTGAGATGTAGAATCAAATTTTCCAAGTTTATCTTTAGTGTTCAACATATAACAAGTACAACCAAGTTGTTTAAAGTAAGAGATGTTAGAATTTTTACCTTTCTATAATTCGTAGGGTGTTTAATTCAATATAGACCCAATTAAAACTCTATTTTTAATATAACATGCAATGTTAATTTCTTAATCCCAAAAGTGTTTTGCAACATTCATATCATTTAACATAGTTTTGGCCATTTCTTGGAGTGATCTATTCTTTTTTTCTACAACTCAATTTTGTCGGGGTGTTCTAGGAGAGTAGAAGTTGTAAGATATTCCATTCTCATCACCAAAAAATTAAACAACTTGTTTTCAAATTCTTGTCCATGGTCATTTCTAATTGTTACAATCTTAAGACCCTTTTTATTCATTATTTGATTGCAAAATATGATAAACACTTTTTGGGATTCATCCTTACTTAATAATTTTATCCACGTCCACCTAGTGTAATCATCTATTATAACAAAGTCGTATTTCTTTCCACTTAGAGAGACCGTTTTCACTAGCCCAAAAAGATCTATATGTAAGAGCTCAAGGGTCCTTGAGGTTGAAAATGAGTTCTTAGGGGTAAAGGAGTTCTATATTTGTTTTCCTTGTTTACAAGCTTCACACAAAATTTCAGTTTTGTAACTAAGCTTAGGTAGACCTCTGACTAGTTTATTCAGTTTTGAAATTAACCTAAGGTTTGTATGACCTAACCTTTTATTCCAAGTTAGTTTCTTTTCATTTACTAACATAATACACTTACCATCATGTTTCTCTAGACTAAACAAATTTATCTTATAAATATTTGTTTTACCTCTAACCTGTAAAGAGTACAAATTCATCCTTCTGACTAATTTCCTTGCATGTTTTTTGATTGAATATAATATCATAACTATTATCACTTAACTAACTAATACTTAATAAACAAGACATATTTAACAGAAGGGGATGTACAAATTTGTTCTTAGCTACACAAATTTGGTTTGGTCCTGGTTTGTTAGTCTTAAAAGGTTTCTTGTCTTTCCTTGTATTTAACATGGGACAAGATAATTTGGAGTGACCCTTTTAGAGCATACAATACACAAGATATCAGAGGGAATCAATTTAGGTTCAGTTGTAGTTTCTTCAAATCCTAGATCTCTTTTACCATTTCTACTAACTCCATAAATCATATAAGCATATTTGCTTCTTTCCGTTGCATTAACAAGAAAACCTTAATACTTCTTCATGTTTATTAGAATTACATGTGGTATTTTCCAAATAGATATCTTTCTAGGTTTTATCTTTAAGTTTAGCAATATCAGTTTTAGATTTGCATTCTCTGTTTTTAAGTTCAGTAATATTAGTTTTCAGAGTTGCATTTTTTGTTTTAAATTCAACATGTTGATTCTTTAAGACATTATTTTCAGTTAGGTTTTCATTTTCATTTCTAAGTGTTTTCAGTTTTAAAGACAATTTTTGCTTTTTATTTAAAAATCATTTATAGATGTAATTAAATCAGATCGAGTTAAGTCAGAAAATACCTCAATTTTTCCATTTGTTGATTCCCTTCCAAAATCAAAATATGTGTTGGATCCAGATGCATAGTTGGTATGAACCATCAGAGCCAAATTTTCTTTCTCTTCATCATTAGAACGATTCATCATAATCATCCCATGTAGCCATCAAAATCTTCTTCTTGGGTCTGGAATATTTCCTCTGGTGTTTATCTTTCTCTACATTTGGATAGTCTAACTCGATATGACAAGGTTCATTGCATCCATAACAGATAATGTTTTTCTTGTCAAATGTTTCATACCTTCCAACGTTGGACTGCCTACAATCTTTTTGAGGGAAATATTTCCTCTTGCTATGCCAAATCCTCAAAATTATTCTAAATATGAAGGCAATTTCCTCTTCTTCTGGGTTTAGATTCTGATCATCTGAATCACTATCCTTTGATTACTTTGCTGCCTTTAGAACCTTCTTATGATTGGATTTCAAGGCCCGAGTCTTGGTCTTCTTCCTGGGTTCATCTTCTTCAAGCTCAATTTCATGTGATCTGAGAGAGTTGATTGATGCTTCCAACTTAAGAGTATCAAATCCTATGCTTCCTAAACAAAAGTGATCTTAGATCTCCACTTGCTTGTGAGAATCTTAAGGACTTATTCACATGATCAACAATAGTATAACTCTTCTCAAGCACATTTAATCTTGAGACGATAGTCTAGAATCTGGAGAACATTGTTTCAATATCTTCATCTTCTTTAATATGAAAATCTCATACTTTTTGACTAGGAGGTTTGCTTTTTGCTTTTGGAACTTGCATCCTTCCTTCATCAGTTTGAATTAGACTATCATAAGTATTTTTTGTTGTCTCCATGTTGATACACTTGTCAAACTCTTTGAAAGTGATGGCATTTATCATGAATGTTCTAGACTTATGATGCATCTTGTACATCTTCTTATCATCAATATCTATCTTTTTCCTTGGAATCTCAATACCATCACTACTTTTTGGAGCAATATAACCATCTTCCATCAATTCTCAAAGTTCAGGATCTTATGAAATAAAGAAACGTCTCAGCGGTCCTTCAAATACTCATAATGTTCTTTATGAAACAAAGGTGGTATGTTGATGTTGCCTCCAACAAGTTCTTCACTGAATCCAGACATATTGAACCCTTAGATCTTTCCTCAAACACGATAAAGTGATCAACCTTGAGACCGAGCTCATGTACGAATTGAAGGTGCAGACACGAGAAGGGGGTTGAATTGCGTTTGAC
Organism: Cicer bijugum; assembly: GCA_037974875.1. Taxonomy (NCBI): domain Eukaryota; kingdom Viridiplantae; phylum Streptophyta; class Magnoliopsida; order Fabales; family Fabaceae; genus Cicer; species Cicer bijugum. Next base: position 5,283,285 of record JBBPBT010000072.1, on the reverse strand, counting down.
AAAGTTGATAATTTTTTTATAATTTATTAAAAATCTTCTTGTTCGATTTTGGTGAATTACTTAGAGTAGAAGTAATTCAGTTCAGAGATAGGAAACAATGGGAGCAAAAATAATTGGGCGCATAGATTTATCTTAGTTCACCACTAACTTGGCTACATCAAGTCTCTTCATTCAGTAGGCTTTAATCCACTAATTCAAATACCTTGAATTACAAAGCACCTAACCCTCAAATCCAGTCTTCCCAAACAACCTGAAAACCCATAACTTTTAAGATCTAATCACTTTGACCTAACAAGCCAAGTCTTCTCCTAACAACCTAACAGTCCCATATAAAAAAGCAAATTAACCACTATTTGGTTTGATACAAAAGACTGGAACTTTAAGTATTTTCTTCTAATAAAACTGATAATAGTAATAACTTTAGAGAAAACGCTTGGAAAATATGTCTAACTTGAACAAGTGTTTCTCTCTTTGGACTCTAAGATGAATTTGAATTTTTGAGCTTATGAGTTCTTATACTCTTTTCTGATTTACGATGATCTTCTTCTTCACCGTTGAGTATCTATTTATAGATAAAATTAGGGCTTCAATTTAGTGATTGTTTAATTCAGAATTGTATCTTCATTCATATGTTGGTCAACAATGATCATATTCAAAATTACTTCTGAGTAAGATGTTTTTTGATAAAATGTTCTTTAGCCAATTCTTTATTTTCGAATCCAATTTGGGCAATTCTTCTGGATTGATTATGTTTGGATTTTGTTTAGATTTAGGTTATAAATTCTTGATCAAATCGTGACCTTATCTTCTTTTCAATTTGGTCAAATATTTTGTTCAATTATAAATCTGAATAAAATCTTATTTTAGATTTTCTTCAATTATAAATCTAAATCAAATCTTATTCTAGATTTTCTTCACTTATAAATCTGAATCAAATCTTATTTTAAATTTTCTTCAAAAATACAAATCTTCTTTCATACTCTGTGAAGTCAAATATATTGTTTACAAAAAATACATTTGTTATCATCAAAGTTCTAAAGTATAAAACCTATTTGGTTCGTGCTTCAGATTAACAGTAAATCTAGTTCGGTAACCTTTTCAGATCTTCATGTTCTAGGAACAATAATGTGAACACAAATGTTGTCAAAAACCTTACACATTGGTAGGAGGTTGGATGCCACATGAGGCTTAGGTGGGATTGATTAGGATGTTCTTTAGGGCATTGGTTCAATTGGTATCACACAAAGAGTACCATGATTCAATAATGATGTGTTGACCTTCATTTTGAATGAACAAAATTTGCCATTATGTCTTAGGAGTGAGTTCAATGTGAATTCTTTTGAGGAAGACATTGAGGAAAATGAGGTTAATCTATTTTGATGAGTGATGTCCATCCTAGTAGATCAAAGATCTCTTTAACAGTGAATCCTCCTTCCTTAAGGTCTTCAAGATCAATGTTTTTCATTAAATACTAACTTGTCTTGCCATTTTTCAAACTATATTGTTTCCAAATCTGGTGAGTTGAAAAGAAGAATTTGGGTATTGATCTAAGTAGAAAGGGACACAAGATGAATTGGTTTGAAAGAGACCCTTTGGGAGTTTTTTGGAGTGGTTGTAGTGGCTTTAGGCTTAGAGGTTTCATAGCAAGTGGCTTCAGAATCATCATAATTTAGGATATTGATAGTGGTGTCTTGAGGTTGTTTATTCTTGGATGAGAGGGCTCCAAACCTAAGATTTGGTGAACGTGTAATGGGTGCAGAGGACAATGATTTTGATGATATAAGTTTTTTGGTTTTTGGTGCAGCAAGATGAGGAGGAGGAAGAGAAGAGATCACAGTAGGGGTGGTAGTATATGTTGGAACAGGTTGTATAATTGAGAGGAATTGGAATTGAGAAGAAAAGAGAAGAAAAATAGAGAAAAACAGAAAACAGATCGTTCTTCTGCTTCCTTTAGATTGATCTGGATTCTGCAAAGATTGATCTTTTCACTCTGCAGAACAATCTTCCTGTTACAGCATATTACTCCTCTTTCTTGGCCTTTTATAGCAGCTGTTTTGTGGCTATTTTACATCAACCAACTTAACCAACTTCTAACCATATTCTAACTAACTTCTAACTACATTTTAACTACATCATTTTGAATTATCTCCAACATGCCCCCTAATTCAAAGTGATTCAATTGACATTAATACAAGATTGTTTCTAATCTATTTGAACTTCACCCTCCTCAAGCTTTTAGTTAGGATGCCTTCCTTTTGATCACTCATACTGCAGTGCTCTAGTCTCATCCTTCCTTTCGTCACTTGATCTCTTAATAAGTGAAAACTTGTTTCCAAATGATTTCTCTTTCTATGAACACTTGAATGTCTTGCGCATTTTTGAGCAAAATGTCCTTCTTCACCACACCGATAGCACATTTTCTTGCACTTTGCAGTTTTGTTCAAACAGTCCTTGATCTTCTTAGACTTCATCTTTATCTCAGCTCTTTGATTCAACAATCTCTCACAAGCTGCACTTTTCACCGAAATCATGCCTTCGTTAGTCACGACACTCATGGTTAACAACGCATCAGCCTTTTTCCCTTTGTCGCCTTGACCAATTGCAGTCTTCAATGCTTCAGATTTCATCCCTGTTATCACCTTCATGTCATCTCCCAACAATTTGTCCAACTGCTGCAAATCAGCCTTGTTGCTAGCCAAACATTCAACAACTCTTGCCTTATTACTATGAGCTGCAACATGAGTCCTAGTTGCATCTATTAGCTTTCCTTGGACTTCACTCTTACCATCATCACTATCATCATCTAGCCCAATCACTTCCTTCTTTCTGCAAATAGAAATTGCAGGGACCTTTCTTCTGTTGCTTGGCACAATAGAAAGAGTGGCTGGAACATTAGCGTATTTGTCCCCTTGCTCAACATCGCCTACAACAACTTTTGCGCTTACTTTGGGATTGACTGTTTTCCATTTATTTGTAGTTCTACAAGTTGTGTGAGGTTGAATAGTTGGGGTACTAACATCACATTCACTTGGATTCAACATCTCATCCAATCCTTCAACCTCCATCATTCTTAAGGATCTATTTGACAATGTTGTTTTGAAGGTTCTGTTTCTAGACAATGGTGCCTTCAATACAAACTTGTTTGCACTATCAAACATCTTTATTTCACCATGCTTCATCTTCATTGAATATCCCTTTTTAAGTAGCTGTCCAAGACTTAACAGATTGTTCTTCATTCTTGGCACATACAACACATTACATATGAAATATTGCTTGCCATTTTTCCTTTTAATCAACACATTTCCTACTCCTTCTGCAGTTACTTTGCTGCCATCTTCAAATCTAATCTCTCTTTTTACCTTCTCATCAATGCTTACAAACCAATCTCTATGAAAAGTCATGTGATTCGAGCATCCAGTATCAAGAAACCAAAACTGATAAGAAGAACGTTCTTTACCTTTTCCAGAACGATCTTTGCTTTCGATACTTTTTCCAAAACGATCTTTGTTTTTAACACTTTTCCGGAGCGATCTTCGTTTGCTATTGCCATCAATAACACATCATCTGAACCCAAATCTGAATCCTCAACTGCCATTTGAGCATCATCATCCTATCTTTGGACTTTCTTGGATTTGCACTCATTCGCAAAATGCCCCCATTTTGACAATTGTAACATTGGATTTCTTTCTTGTTAAATTTCTTCTTGCCATTCAAATTCTTGTTGTTGTTGTTACTTTTATTATGATCTCTTGAACTTCTAGACCCTTCATCGGAATCATCCGTCTCTTCATCATAATCATACTTCTTGAAATTACCTTTGCCTTTCTTGTGCTTCACATCACCTTGGTTGGTCTTCTTGCTAACTTTAGCCTGCAGGGCCTGCACTTGTGATATTGAGGTTGTTGCACACCTTTCTCTTAATCTCTGTTCGCGAGCTTCAAGAGATCCTTGCAAATCCTCCATCTTCATCTTATCAAGATCATTTGATTTTTCAATTGCCACCATTATGTGATCATACTTTTGTGTTAATGTTCTAAGAATCTTTTCAATAACTGACACTTCAGTTAATGATTCACCATTTGTTCTCATTTGATTAACAACAACCTGCACACGATTGAAGTAATCTGCCACAGCTTCATCTTCTTCCATCTACAACAATTCATATTGCCTTCTTAGCATTTGGAGCTTCACTTTCTTGGTTTTTTCATCACCTGTGTAATACTTCACCAAGATATCTCATGCCTCTTTTGATGTAGATACCTTTGAGATCCTTTCAAAATTGTTTGAATCCACACTTTGCTGGATGTAAAACAATGCCTTGCAATCCCTTTTCTTGCAATCTTTGAAAGTTGTTTGTTGTCTTTCTGTTGGATTCACCCAAGTTGTTCATATCCGTCTTGAACAATCTCAAACACTTCTTGAGCTCCCAACAACGATCTCATTGATGCAGACCACCTCTCCCAGTTCTTTCCATCCAGAATTAGCAAATTCGAGGGAAATCCTCCTCCATTCATTTCTTCTTTTTTTCTTTCACACACACTTATGTTTCCCAATTTTGATTCCCCCTCACACTTTCACTCGTGTTTCCCAAGGTCTAGAACTCAAGCTCTTGATGCCATTTGTTGGAACAAATTGTATAATTGACAGGAATTGGAATTGATAAGAAAAGAGAAGAAAAATAGAAAACAGATTGTTCTTCTGCTTCCTTTAGATTGATCTGGATTCTGCAAAGATTGATCTTTTCACTCTGCAGAACAATCTTCCTGTTACAACATATTACTCCTCTTTCTTGGCCTTTTATAGCAGCTGTTTTGTGGCTATTTTACATCAACCAACTTAACCAACTTCTAACCATATTCTAACTAACTTCTAACTACATTTTAACTACATCATTTTGAATTATCTCCAACAGTATAAAGAGGAGGATGGATGATACTTACAAGTTCGGGTTGTTCAAGATTTAGAGTTTTACAGGTGAGATTGCTTCTTCTTCAAGTTGAGAGTGATATGAATCACTTGAGAATATTTTAGACATACGACCTGGAGAGCTTCATGAAATTTTCCATTTGGACGATACTTTGGTTCAAGCCATTTTAAAAAAAAATTGAGAAATTTTTTAAGGATTAATGAGGAAGAAGAAAGAAGATGTAATAATTTTTAAGGAGAGAGTTTGCATATATATAATCATTACAGAGGATGTAGTATATCATATATAATCATTTGAGGTTAGCCTAGGATTAAGGTCATTGAAAAAAACCGTTTGGGAGTTATTAGCCAACAATTACAATGAAAAGATACTGAACTTTTTAGTTCATCCTTGGATTTTTAGGAGCACAAAGGATTATATCATCCTCAGATACTTAGCAAAAATATAGAAAGAGACAAATATTTTCACAAACAATTGTATTCAAAGACTGAGGCAATTGAAATAGAAAGTTTTTCTTTAATAAATTTGAATCGTTCTTTAAGAAGAGGTTTAGTAAAAATATCTGCAAGTTGATTTTAAGTGTCAATAAAAACTAATTCAATATCCCTTTTGTTGAATATAATCTCTTATGAAATTATGTTTAATTTCAATATGTTTAGATCTAGCATGTTATATGGGTTTTTTATTTCTGAAAGATTTATTGCAGTAATGTTGTCATAGAGGATAGATAATTTTGCTTGCCTTAATGAATAATATTCTAGTTGATTTCTTATCCAAAGCATTAGAGAACAATAGTTTATAGTCGATACATACTCAGTCTCAATAGTTGATAAGACAATGGTATTTTTTTATTCATGACCAACAAATAAAAGCAAGCTTGACCAAGAAATTGACAAGCTCCACTCGTGCTTTTTCTTTCTACTTTGTCCCTTGCATGACCAACATCACAGTAAGCTGTAGGATCAAAATTTGATCATTTTCTATACCATAGGTCATGAATAGTAGTACACCAATAAGATGAGATTATTTAGGTGATGATTGAAATCTAGCACACATAGCAACTGCAAGTACTATATCAAGTATAATAGTGATCCAATCATTCTCCTCAATTTTTTTTCAAATAAAGGTTTACCAGCTTCATCAATCCTTATATAACATTGAGGATGGATGCATGGGAGTAGCCATTACTTTGGCTTCATTCATCTTGTATTTTTTTTAGAAGATCTTTTGTATATTTTTCTTGAAAAATAAAGATGTCGTTTCTCAATTGTTTTATTTGTAATCCAACAAAAAAATCATAATTCTCACATCATACTGATCTCAAATTCACTTTGCATGAGGTTAGAGAAATCATCACACATCTTTTCATTTATAGATCCAAAGATAATATCATCAACATATACTTGAACAATCAGTAAATCCTTTTTAGGAGCATTCTTAAAAGTGTAGTGTCAATATGTCCTCTTAAAAAATCATTTTCTTTTAGGAAGGAGCTTAACCTCTCACACCAAGCTCGAGAAGTTTGCTTTAATCCATAAAGAGCTTTTAATAGTTTAATGTCACGACCCAAAAATTTAAATGTCGGGACCGGCGCACAAGCTATACCCCTAGTATGGCAAGCCTATCAACTATCTTAAAAATTTAAACAACTAAATCGCTTTTTAAACATTTAAAAACATATATATGTTTTTTCTCGAAATTTCAACAGAGTATCCTCTGTAACTTCAACATTTCCAAATTTTTGTAAAATGTCTGTTCAGCTTTCAATCCAGTCATTATTCAGATAACATAATCAAATTTGCTTAATACACTTCCCAGAAAAAACTAAAGAGATTTTCTAGACTCCAAAATAGCTGCAATTACATACACTCAACAACTGTTACAAAAATGGTCCTCGATCAAAGAGGCCTACCAAAAAAAAAAGTGTGTTGAGACTTGAATCAAATAATAAATTCCTACTCAGCTGCTTGCGAATCTGAAAAAATAAGCAACATAACGGGTAAGTCACAAAGACTTAGTGAGGAGACAACAACCACCATCAATTAGAAGGGAAACACAAAAAGGCACGAATAACTGTTTAATCGCTTGATAGAAATATTAAAAATCCAATGAATAACAAAACGAAATCAAAATAAACAACCTTAAAATCATCATAAAATCAAATAAATAACAATAAAAATTTTAGAACCAAGAGGCGGCTTTATCTCATTGATAGCCCTTTCCTCCTAAGGGTGGCCATTCCCTTTGGGGCGGCTCCATCTAATGGATGGCCCTCTCCTCTCAATCCCGCAACGCATCATCACGTATCAATTAGGGAGCTTACATCTCGTTGATAGCCCTCTCCTCCTACGGATGACCTCTCTCGTAGGGGCGGCTCCATCTAACGGTTAACTTTCCCTAATCAACACGTGGTAACTAGGTGCACCTAACGCAATTAACGATTTAATAATTATAACAACGATTTCCCAAAACACGCGTTTAAAATTATTTCATCAAAATTCATGAAAAATATATTCAATCGCATATCAAATAAATATTTAAATACTTTAACTCATGCGTAAATCCAGCAATTAACATATTATATATCAAAGACCATTAAATTAAATAATTGACGAAATTGAGTTAAAATTCAAAGGTTGTGTTTCCCAAAATTTTCAATAAATACTTTAGTATAGAAAATAAGTAAAATAATAATAATAATAATAGCAGTATAAATATATATGACGATGATCGTCGTCAACTCACATCATGGAGAATCGTCTAACTTTACTCTCTAACAACTCTCAGAGTAGCCGGCAGGATCTCAGCGGACAAATCTGAGTATCAAGAATATTTCCAAGCCTTTAGAAAAATCTATTCTAAAATTTAACTAACTCTAGAAAATCCTAAAAATCATCTAAATCTACTCTGAGCATCAAATAAGGTTTTTAAACAAAGCTACATTTTTCTATGAATTCATACTAGGATTAGAGTTGGGTATTTACCTCAATGAGTCTCAATCAACACCTCTCATGAGATGGGTACCCTTTTCTTTCCTTAGAACACAAACCCTAACCTCAAAAATCCTAACCAATAGCGTTTTTCAATGGTTGTGAGGAGGTTAAATTCATTTTAATAATGGTTGATGGTTTGGGTATTATAGAGAGGAATAAATCAAGGAGAAGGGAAGGAAAAAAAAAAGAACCAAAAATAGGGGGAGGGGAGGTTGCTGCCGAGGAAGAGGGAGAAGGAGAGAGAGAGAGAGAGAGAGAGAAAATGAGAAAAATGAGGGAGTGAGGGAGTGAGATGGAAAGAGAGAGAATGAGTGGGGTTATTATGTTTTTTTATTTATTATTATTAATTATTATTATTATTATTATTATTATATTAAAAATGGCACGGGATGTGTCATTTAAAAACATGGTTCGACTTCGTCTTGTTTAGAAAAACAAGAGGTTGATGAACATATTCTTCCTCATTTAAGAATGTACTTTTAACATCTATTTGAAACAATCTGATACCTTTATGAGTGGCATAAGCAAGGAGTATTTTGATGGTTTCAAGTCTAGCCACAAGTGTAAATATTTCATCATAATCAATTCCTTCTTGTTGATTGTATCCTTGTGCCATAAGTCTTGGTTTGTTTCTGATGAATTTTCCATCTTCATTTAATTTATTTATGAATATCCATCTTGTTCCAACTATGTTTTTGTCTTGAGGATGAGGTACAAGTAACCATATTTTGTTTCTCTTAAATTTTGATAATTCTTCCATCATACCTCAACCTATGATTCCTCTATAATTGTTTGCTCAATTGAATTTTGTTCGACTTGAGAAATCATAATCATTTTACTTGAGTTTCCTTTAAAAGATTGTCTAATTCTGACATCTTCAAAAATATCTCCAATGATTTGATCAAGACGATAGGTTACTAATTTTTATGATCTTAGAGGTTGGTTTGAGGTTGTGTCAGAATTATCTTCGTTCAAATTTTGAGTTCTAAAGGATGAAGATAGGTTACTAATTCAAGAACTCAAAATTTAAATGAAGATAGGTTACTAATTCAAGAAAGGATGAAAATGTTGTCCCAAAAAAGTAGGGAGATGTGAAATATAATTTTCGAAGGTGTAATTTGTAATTGATGAATGCTAATAGTATTATATATAGGAATTCTCATACGCATAAAAAAAAATAGGAATTCTTATTTGTTTGATTAATTTGAAAAGTCGAAGGTAGTTATTATTCTATTCTATATTATATAACGAAAGACAATTGGATCAAATATACTAATAAGAGAAATACATTATTGTAGGTGATTGAAGGAAAATGAAGAGAGTTATTAATTGTAGGTGATTGAATGATATTTTGTAGGCCGCAAAGATAATCTTTTATAGTTGTAAATGCAAAGGAAAGAATATGTTCATACACCAATTTAAATCCTAATTCAGCTTTTGAACATGCAATCAATATCAAATATTATTTGCTAATAATTAATTGGTTCAATGCACAATAACAATTTGTTATTAGGAAACGATATGTTTACAATTAATTTGTTTGATGGACAATATCAAATTTCCTTTTTCATATACCTACATAAGTTTGATGTTGTGTTTGAATCTTCTTTATTCTTGGTTGTATGTTGTGTTTGAATTTTAAAATGCATATTATAATAATCCAATAGAATATGCCATTGGCAATAAATTAGGCTAGACAATTTTTTTGTTGAAATTTTTTAAAATAATTAGAACATAATTAATGTTCGATTACAAATCTTTGATGCAAGACATTTATTTATTTATAGTGTAGATGTAGATTGTTTACTATAAAGATAAAGATACTTCCTCCTAACTCAATTATAAGTAAAAATACATATTTTTGCACTCATTAAAAATATTAGTTCAACCGATTTAGTGTTTTGAATACATGTAAAAAATGAAAATATTTTTACAAACCGATCCTCGTTTTTGTGTTATGTTTGTTTGTTTGTTTTCGAATGTGATTATTTTTGGCCGAGTATTGGTAGTTATGCTAGGTGTTTTTTCTAAAGGAGTGGAAGGAACATTGTGTTGGTGCTTATTTGACTTGTGTCTTATTGTTTGGTTTTGGTGATGTTATTTCATATGTTTTATTTTGTTGTTATTTGAATGTTGCTTTGATGTTTTGTTTGGTTGGGTTTGTTGTGCTTCTGTTTACCACTCCACATACTATCACCTTTTCCTTTGTCATTGTCGGTTGGTGACTTCTGATAGTTGTTGTAGTTTCCAAAATTTCTAGGTGGGGTTCAATATGGCTTCCCACAATTCTAATTATTAACTGCTGAATCTGTGATCGTAGGCCATTTCAAATATCACATACTTAGAGCGCTCTACGTCTATACATTCATAGTCTGTCACAAACATATTACCTTGCTTCAGTTCCAAAAAAATTAACTCCTTATGATTGTAGATATGCTCGTGAAAGTACCTCTCGTGGAATTCTATTTTGAATCTTTTCTATATGATTGCAACAACCTCTGCTTCCATACATTGAAGAGTATTGTCCCACCAATATTTAACTTCTTCTAACAGCATGTATATACCAAAAGACACCTTTATATGGCTCTGTGCATGACATTACCATGGAAAATATTCTCAATCATTTGGATCCATGTGTGAGCTTCGTTGGGGTCATATCTCCCCGCTTAAAAGTAGACATGTTCTTCTGGAATTTGTTAAACTCTTGGAACTCATTAGCTCCATAGTTCATATTAGGTTACCCTTCATGACTTGTGTGGCTTGTGACATCACATAAAGGGTGTAACCTATTGTACAATCATTCCTACCTGATGTGGAAATAAACACAGAAACGCAATAACAAGTAATACGCAACGGATATAAAATTCTCCTAACTTGCAAGAACTCGTGAAGAGTAACAACAAATATATTGCAACAAATTATTCAAAATAAAAGAGTATAAAGAACAATGATATTTTAACGTGGAAAACCCCTCAATGCAAGAGAAAAAACCACGGGTCGTGCAGACCAAACAAATAGCCCCACTATAATCAAATAAGGGTATAAGAGAGTCTTAAAAGGATGCACAAAGTGTGCCTCCAAGCAGCCAAATAATAAAGCCATAAAGCCAACACATGAAAAACAAGAAGAAGAAAAACATCCAAAAACCCTTTTGTTGTGTGAGCAGGATTTCGCCCTCTCCAGACGTCGTTTCTCCGATCCGACCATTGAAATCGAATACCTGAATTGTGCAAACCTACTATCTAGAAATCAGCCCGATCCAACAGTTAACGAACGCAAAATCCATGTTTTTCTGATACAGATTTAACAAAATCGAGAATATGGTTTACTCTTCTTTTTTTTCTTTCGGTGGTCGTCTTTCCTATCAAAATAGTCTCTCTCTTATAACCCTAATGAGACACATGGACATCAATATTTGGACATTTCTCCACATAGAAAGGGAGCCCAATACCCAACACATCTCCCCATCACAACTATGTGGAGATAATCATCAAACTGACGATATCACAACAAGTTTCAAACTTCCCTCTTGACTATGCTTTAGTCATCATATCAGACCCATTATAATCAGTATGAACTTTAGCCAACTCCAACAATTTAGTTTCCAAAATATCACGTATCCAACGATACCTCACATCAATGTGTTTGGACCTACTATGAAGCGTCAAATTCTTACCAACAAGAATAACACTTTTACTATCGACAAATAATACATATTTGTCCTAAATAAACCCAAACTCTTACAAGAATTTCTTCAACCAAATTAACTCTTTGCATGCTTCAATAATGGCAATGATCTATGTCTCAGTTGTAGACAATGCTACACATTTCTATAATCTAGACTGTCAAGCCACAACCCCCTTTACAAATTTAATCATATAGCCTGAAGTGGACTTCCTTGAGTCAATATCTCTAGCCATATTTGAGTTGAAGTACCCCATCAAAATAGGTTTGTCACCTCCAAAACAAAAGCATCATACATGTAGTACCACAAAGATACCTAACAAAATCCATTTTACAACATTCTAATGCTCTCCACCTGGATTTGAAAAAAAAAACTACTGATTGTACCAACAACATGTGCAATATTTGGTATTGTACACACCATTGTATACATCAAACTACCCACAACAGAAGCATAAGGAATTTGTTCCATGTCACTTTTCTCATCTTCACTAGAATGACTTTATTTAGAACTCAACGTAAAATGCATTGTAAGAGGAGTACTTACAGCCTTGGAGTTTTCCATCTAAAACATTTGCAACATTTTCTCAATAGTATTTTTGTGACATCCAAATTTTTTTCTCCTTTCTGTCACGCATGATTCTTATGCCAAGAATTTGTTTTGTTGCTCACATGTCTTTCATGGAAAATGACTCGTCCAACTGCTTCTTTAACCTATCAATCTTGGAAATATTTTTCCTAACAATAAGTATGTCAGCAACATATAATAACAAGATAATGAAATTATCGTTAAAAATTCGCTAACAAATACACAATGGCCAGAAGTAGTCTTCATGTATCCTTGGTCACACATATCAGACTCAAACTTTTTGTACAACTGTCTTGGAGTTGCTTCAAACCGTATAGACTCCTTTTAGTCTACACACATAGTCTTCCATGCCTTCAACAAGAAAATCATCAGATTGTTTCATGTAAATCTATTCCTCCAAATTACCATGAAGGAAAGGCGTTTTTACATCCATTTGCTCTACCTCTAAGTCAAGAGTAGCTGCCAAACTCAACATGGTTCTAATTGATAACATTTTTACCACATGTGAAAAAATCTCATAAAAATCAACACCATTGTTTTACCATAAAAATTTCACCACTAATATGGCCTTATAACTCGGAGACTTTGAGTTACTCTCAAGTTTAGCTTTATAGATCCACCTATTTTCTAAAGCCCTTTTGCCTTTTGGCAACTTCACCAAATCATAAGTGTGATTATCATGCAAGGATTTCATCTCATCATATTGCATCCAACCACTTTTTACTTTCTTCACTCTCTATGCCTTCTCGAAAAAACAAAAGTTCCCTTTCATTAGTCAATTCCACATACTCATCAAAAACATACCTTGTAGATGGTTTGTTGAGACAAAATCCCAAATTAATGTTTTGAAGATAATTAAACAAAAGGTTAATTAAGACTTCTAATTATGATTCTAAGTGTTTTGGTATTTAACATGTGTATTTGAGTGTGTTAAAAAAGATAGGTACCAAGAATATCAAAGCATATCTTATTAAAATAAAGAAAGCTAAATCAGTGAAACGAAGAGCGTTCTCGATAGATTTCTGGAAAATAACGAACGTTCTCCACTTTTACAGATTAACAAGATTGATTATATAATATTATATAAAAGATTAGGTTCAAGAATGGTAATTCATTCCATATTTTAATCAGAAATACACAAGGATCAATCTAAGCAAGAGTCACTCCAGAATTCTAAGGAAAAAAACTTTGCTTCACAAAATACACAAAGCAAGATCATTCTCCAAGTTAAGCAAGTGCAAGTACAAACTGACAGGCTGGAGAGGACACTACTATTGTAATTTCAAACAGATATGCACACGTGATTCAAAGCATGGTATCGCTTCAGACAACTCTCAAGATCAGAACAAAAGTCAGCTCATCTCAAGACAAATTCGAAGACGGTTTTTAATTCACAAGAACATTCCTATTTTCAACAAGAACATTTTTGCTTTATGGTTGATCTTATCCATTCATTTACTCATGATAGTTTGACTATTTCCAACAACCAAATGAGCAGTCATAAGCACTCTTGAAGCCTATAAGTAAAGTCTCATGATGCAGAACAAATAAGAGCTCAAAGTGACAAGAAAAACATCATTCATACAATCATACTCAAATCATCGTGAGCTTCTCAATCATTCTAAGTTTTTGTTATGTTCTTAGTGTGACATTAGAATCAGTACTCACTGAGTTCTAAAATCTAGAATCTTTTATCAAACATGAGTTGAGCAGACTCAGATTCTAACAATCTCAAAAATCATTATATAGTAACTCAAGGCTATATTGTTGACATAGCTTTAGAAGTTTGTAAAAATCATTTTATGATTTAAAAGGTAGCTTGTAAAATCCTTTTGGAAATAGTTTAAGGTAACTTGTGGAAATCTTTTCTAAGTAGAAAGGTAGTACTTTGTAATAGATCAAGATTGATCTGTGAAAGTTGTGTGAAAACCATGAACGTTCTTGCTTTGAACACTTAGTGAGAAATCTCACAATGGTGATGATTGGACGTAACCAGTTTTTATATTGATAAGTTAATATTGTTGTTTTCTTTCCACTAATCAAGAACGTTCTTCGTTTGTAACCAAGATCAATCTTGAGTTAAAGATTTTAGTTTTTAATTGGCATCAGAGCCATTCTCTAAAGATTAACACCCAAAAATTGTTAGAACAAAAGATTTAGGAAGATAATGTCATAAGCTAAATACATTGCTGAAGAAGGGTCATCAAACAAACCACCATACTTTGATGGCTCAGATTATTATTTCTGGAAAAACAAAATGCAATTGTTTATAAAGTGACAAGATATTGCTATGTAGAGCATCATCACAGATGAAGATTTCATGCCAAGAGTAGATCCAACCGATTCAACATCTGTTGAGAAGAAAGAAGCAGATTGGATAATAGATGAAAAATCTAAGGTGCTTCTAAACTCAAAAGCTTAATTATTTTTGTCATGTGCTTTAAGCAAGGATGAAGGTGAAAGAGTAGATGAATGTGATACGAAAAAGAAAGTATGGGACATGAAGTGCTATTACAAGATGATAAACCTGTAAAGAAATGCAAAATAATAACGTTAAAGGCATCTCAGGATTCTCCATGAATGCAACCATCAAATGAGAAAAATGATTCAGAAGATAGCCAAAAATATGTTGATGAAGATTTTGTGCTCCTTACAAGAAAGATATAGAGAATGATATGCAGAAGAGATCAAATCAAAAAAGAATCTCTAGATAAAAAGGACCTCATAGCTAAAGTAGATAAAAGTAAAAAAATTTGTTTCGGATGCAACAAACAAGGACATTATTAAACTAAATGTCATTTGAACAAAAAAGTTCCAAAGGAATTTCCTTCCAAAAATAAATGAATGATGGTGACCTACGATGATTTTAATGAATTAGAAACAGATGAACATGAAGAAGCCAACCTATGTCAGATGAACTTGCTAAATGATTCAAACTTTCTTGTTCAAAAGTGTAGTTCCATTAAAGAAAAATTTCACAAGGAAAAAGAAGAGAAGGTTCTCCAGCAAATGTAACAAAAGGAGAATGTTATGGAATTTTAGCAAAACCAGTTACAACTCATTTTTCTAAAACTTTTTCTCAAAAAACCACTAGATGTTCCTCCTGTTCTAAGTTTGTCTACTCTAAGTCAACATGCTATATTAAAAAGGAATCATAATTTAAAACTAACTCTCAAGGACCTAAGACCAAGTGGGTACCTAAAATTAATGTAACAAGTCATGCATGATGGATTTCAAGATGTCAAGAAAAAGCCATGGTTCTTAGACCGTGGTTGTTCAAGACATATGAAAGGTGATAAAAATTGTTTCATGTTCTTTATAAAAAAGGATGGAGGATCTGTAACATTTGGGAACAATGATCAAGTAAAAATCAAAGGCAAAGGTACCAAAGGTAAAGTGAATTCTGCCAAAATCAATGATGTTCAATATATTGAAGGATTGAAACATAACTTTTTAAGCATTAGTCAATTATATGATAATGATTTTGAAGTTATTTTCGAGCCAAACATATGTGAAGTGAGAATGGAAAACTCTGGTGAAATTTTATATTTTTGCATCTAGAAAGAAAAACCTCTATATTTTATACATTAAAGAATTACCGGTTGAATCTTGCATCATGTCCATTAACAAAGACAAATGGATATGGTATAAGAGAAATGGACATGTGAGTATGAAAATAATTTTCAAATGTATCAAAATTAGATCTTGTTAGAGGACTTCTTAAAATAAACTTTGATAAAGATAAAATATGTGATATGCAAAGGGAAAACAAGTTAAGAGTAGTTTTCACTCAAGAATTTATATCAACTAAAAAATCTCTTGAAATAATTCACATTGATCTTTTTGGTCCTATCAAAACCACTAGTCTATGAGGTATGAAATATGGATTTTTCATTGTTGTTGATTTTTCTAGATATACATGGGTACTATTTTTAAAACAAAAGGATGATGCATTTGATGCCTTCAAAACCTAATGTAAAAAGGTTCAAAATGAAAAGGAATTCAATATTATTGCTGTAAGAAGTGATCATGGAGGTGAGTTCATAAATGAATCCTTTCAAACATTTTTTTTGATGAACTAAGCATCTCTCATAATCTATCTTGTGCAAGAACTCCTCAACTAAATGGAGTTGTTGAAAGAAAAAATAGAATATTACAAGAAATGGCAAAAACAATCTTTGAAGAATCAAATGTTGAAATGTATTTTTGGGCAGAAGCTATAAACACTTCTTGCTAGATTTTGAATCATGTTTCCATTAAAAAAATTATAAACAAAACACCCTATGAGATCTAGAAAAATAGGAAACAAAACATTTCATATTTTCACATCTTTGGTTGTTATTGCTATATATTAAGCAACAAAGATAACTTAGGAAAATTTGATGCAAAATTGGACAAAGCTATATTTTTAGGATATTCAACAGAAACTTAGAGATATTGTATTTTTAATTTGAAAACAAAAACTATTGAAATAAGTATAGACATATTATTTGATGAGTTTATTTATCTTGACTTAAAAAAGAAAGATGGTGAGAAGGAAGAGCAATTTGGACAACCACATCAAATTGTTCCCCAGAAAAACGAGATTGATAAACAATCTCTATTTCAAATTCTTCCTAGAAGTGGGAAACTAATAGGTGATCATCCTCATAATC
Source organism: Cicer bijugum (assembly GCA_037974875.1). Classification (NCBI taxonomy): domain Eukaryota; kingdom Viridiplantae; phylum Streptophyta; class Magnoliopsida; order Fabales; family Fabaceae; genus Cicer; species Cicer bijugum. The sequence continues at coordinate 5,266,437 of JBBPBT010000072.1, read as the reverse complement.
AAATCATTGGAGATACAACTGATGGCATTAGAACAAGAATGTCATTTAAAGATGATGTAAACAACAACATGGCAATGATATCCCAAATGGAACCCAAATCTGTCATAGAGGTTATAGTTGATGAATCTTGGATTGATGCAATGAAAGAAGCACTTCTTGAATTTGAGAAGAATGAAGTCTCGACTCTTGTTCCACATCCACTAAATCAAACAATAATTGGAACACGATGGGTCTTTAGAAACAAGCTAGATGAAGAAGGAAGGATTGTTATAGACAAAGCAAGGTTAGTTGCTCAAGGTTATAATCGACAAGAAGGAATAGACTATGATGAAACCTTTGCTCTAGTTGCAAGGTTAAAAGCCATACAAATTCTTCTTGCATATGCATCTCATAAACATATCAAAAAAATTCAAATGGATGTGAAAAGTGCATTTTTATATGGCTTTTTAAATGAACATGTTTATGTATGTCAACCTCATGGTTTTGAAGATCATAAGAAACCAAATCATGTTTTTAATCTCACCAAAACCTTATATGGTTTAAAGCAAGCTCCTAGATCTTGGTATGAATGATTAAGTTCCTTTTTTTTAACAAAAATAGATTTTCGCGACGAAATATTGACACAACACTTTTTAAGAAAACAAATAAGAATGATCTACTCATTGTTCAAGTGTATGTTGATGATATTGTTTTTGGATCAACAAATGAAAAATTGTGTGAGTATTTTTCAAATCTCATGAAATGTGAATTTGAAATGAGCATAATGGGAGAATTGAAATATTTTCTTGGTTTACAAATAAAGCAACATAAATATGGAATTTTCATATATCAAGAAAAATATATCAAGGATCTTTTAACAAAATATAAAATGAGTGAAGCTAAAATTATGACTACTCCCATGCATTCATCCTCTTAATTAGACAAAGATGCAAATGCACAATCAATTTCTAAAAAACAACATATGGGCTTGATTAGTTCATTATTATATTTAACTGCAAGTAGGCTTGACATTGTTTTCACATTAGGATTATGTGCTAGGTTTCAATCCTCACCAAAAGAATCTCACTTAACTTCTGTGAAAAGAATTTCTCGTCGATTATTATGATGTCGTTTATGGTGGTGATAAGAACGAAAGAAATAGCACAAGTGGTCCATGTCAGTTCCTAGGAGAAGCATTGATAAGCTGGTCATGTAGAAAGCAAAACACGATCGCTCTATCAACCGCTGAAGCTGAATATGTCTCAACAGCAAATTGTTGCTCCCAAGTTTTATGGATCAAAAATCAACTTGAAGACTTTTCAGTAATATATTCTTATATTTCAATCTATTGTGATAATACTAGTGTCGTTAGTCTATCTAAAAACCCTATTCAACATTCAAGGTCCAAATATATTGAAATAAAACATCATTATATTAGGGATCATGTGAATAAAAAAGAAATTTAATTAGTCATTGTTGATACAAAGAATCAGTTAGCTGACATTCTTACAAAGCCTCTTGTTGAAGAAAGTTTTAATTCTATCAAAGAACAATTAAAAATCGTTAGAAATCCCACTCATAATTGTTAAAATGAAAACCAGAACATTCTGGTCATAACATGGAAAGTTCTCCGTTTTGATCTTGTTTGCAACAAACAACTCAAGAACATTTTTGGTTGTCATCAAGGAAAAAATTCAAAATCAACTTTTGAAATTGAAACTCTGCTACTTTACAAAAGGTAACGACTACCCATGTTTGTCCTGCCACATCATCTTCACTTTACTCCTTCCCAATAAACGAATGACCCATCAATCAACTCACATGCGTGGCACTCTCTCCACTAACAAACAAACAACAAAACTCAAAATAGTTTATCTTTCTCCATTAAACAACAACTTCATCGTTTTTCTAAAAAAGTTTATATCCTTGTCCTCTTCATCCTATACTCTCATTTTTTTTCTCAAAAATGGCTCGTACCAAAGCAGCAACACGCAAGAACCCTAGCTCACCAACACCATCATCATCTCCTTCACCATCTCCAACTTATTCACCATTACCTCCACCACGACCAAGACATCCACATTCATCATTAGAGAAAATATTCTCTGACTACATGTGTTCATCCCCAGAGTCAAGCCCTGAAGTGATCACACTAGCACCACTTGCCACCACTCTTCCTCCATTGTATCAATGTCCTTTTGCAGTAAATCCCTCATTGTGTCAACACTAAATGGTATTGAAATTAATTTGGATCCTTTGACTCTTGTTGATATTCTTGAACTACCATATGAAGGACCAACAATTACTAGAAAAAACTAGTACTCATTCTTAAACACTACCAAAAAAAAAAGTGTTTCAAGAGTTGTTCATTGATGGGTCCTCAAATTTTTTCTCAACTAACCTAGAACCCCTTCAAAAAAAATTTAACTGTATCAGTCAGCATTCCCTCCTTCCCCATTGTGGCAACCACAAATTTGTTTCTAATAATGACATACTAGTCATTTATCATCTTCTTCATTGCAAGAAGTTGAATATGCCTTACCTGATAATCCAACACATGATTGTTGCAATCAACAATGATTAGAAAAGAAACATGGTTCTATATGGTATGGTTTTCTCCATAATTTTCAAACATTTTAATATCCCCTTGTTGACTGAATCCTCCAACAATTAGATATCAAAATTCTCCTCAAAGAAGATTTCACACATGAAACAAATTCCTACCATCCCACCGTCACCAAAAACTACTTTCAATTCGTATACCACTAAAAGGAAAAGATTTGCACAAACCCCTGCTATCAACACCAATGTTGACCAATCCTCACATCAAGAACGTTATTCCCCTCACCAACATGTTGAAGAACGTTCTCCATATCCTACTATTCCATAAAATTTGAATATTCTCCTAGATTAGGTATCCCCTACAGGTTTTGCATTTCATCCTCTCACCGATCCATCTTCTCGAATTAATTTATGCCCTCCAATTCAAATACAACACAACTCATTGTCGTTAACAACATTTGTGTCACCACAAAAAACAACTTCCTCCATCTTTAAAATAAACCAATATCTGGTTTTTCCAAATTCAGACACAGTTGATCCATATTTTGTATCACTGTTGTACCATCTCACAATACTCCTCTATCCACTCCATTTTAAGATGATCACCGTCTATTTAAAAGGACCAAAATGAAACATCGTCCGTTTTCTCCTTCAAAAGCACAAGCCTCAAAGGCTTTTAAATTGGACCAGTGCATTTTTTCAATGCCTTGTCCATCATAATACTATTATATACACATTTTTTTTTCTAGATTTTATTAAATATAATACTAATAAAATATAATTTGTAATTTACAATTTTTTTCATTATTAGACAATGCAATGATCACTTCATAATTTTAAGAGTAACATTCCACTGAAATGATTAACGTGTTTCGTTAGACCAACAAAATAAAACAAAAGTTACACGAAATATATGGTTATGAATAAATTATAAACATAAATACTTAATTGATCCAAGAATTACAAGCGAAAATTTACATAATAACTCATAAAGTTAGCTAAAAATTACTATAAGTAAAATAAAATAAATAAATACGTATAAGACAATAAAAAATATGTATGTGATGAAGAGTTATAAAAAAATCATTAATGTCAACAGGAAAAATAAATTTGTATCAAATACAAATTTCATGAAGATGCATATACTATGACGTGATGAAGCATTATCCAAATTAAATATTCTTACACAACCTATTAAGATCGTGTCATATACATCAAAAATTACTTATACAAAATCACCACCTAATTCAAAAATCACTCATATCTTATATCACATGTTCTTATCATGAAAATCATATATTCATAAACAATCACCATGAAAATCAAAATTTATAAAATTCCCACAATGATTGTTTTTATAAATAATTCAACCATAATCAATTAATTTTCAATATAACACTATTGTATTT
>JBBPBT010000072.1:5243114-5262109 GCA_037974875.1 Cicer bijugum | reverse complement strand
CTAATATAATTTTAGTCCAAAATAATTCATCAAACATATTTACAAAATTTTCAAAGATTAACAATTCAAATTTTATGAGGAGATTTTTTTTTTATTGTCAATTTAAACTCATATATTTAAAAGCAATTCATTATGTAACTTAAACACATTTAAAAATCCATTTTCACCTAGTTACACAGTTTTTGGCCTTCACACAAAAATTTGAGAGTTTAAATTAATTTTTTGATATTCAAGTTACTAATACTACCAATTACATCTTTAACAAATACGCTTAGGTAAAAATCAATCTTTTATTTTACTTCATAAACTTGGGATTTTTTATTGTTGAAAGGAAAAGAGTTGAAAATGTTTCCTTTTTCATCTTAAACACTAATAACAAACAACTATAAGAAATCAAGATTGAAGCTTAAACATAAAAAATACCCTTTACCCCAATATGTATGTGCTTGTGGATGAGGGAGAGAAAAGAGGAGAAATAAATTTTGCATCTAGCAATCCTTAACTTTTTGTGATTCTCTCAAGTAGTAAAACAACTTAGTAGTGGGAGGTTTTGTGATTGAAAGCTTGTAGATTGCTCAAAAATGAAGAAGAAACTTTATGTTTTTAGTGAATTTGAGAGATGAAAATGAAGTTTTTTTTTTTTTCAAATACAATGATGACTGAATGGGAGGGGAGGGGGCTACTGTCCTCTCCATTTACAGAGGAAAGGGAAAATATGTATTTTTTTTTTCCTTCCCTTAGCTATATACTCTCTCAATTTTATATTAATCTTCAAATATTTTTAATTATAAAAATTACTCACTCAAATTTAATTTTAAACTATCACAATTATCATTTATGACACTTAGTTATAACCACATCATATCAGACGAGTGACCTCTCTTCTCTAAAGTATGACAATTTCCTCGACTAACACACACAGGAATATGTTTTTGGTACAAATATGACTAAAAATTTTCAAATACGAATTTATTTTACTACAAGTTTTACATTATTATTAATAACAGTAATTTACATTCTTTAATTGTTCATAATTAAAAGATATTGCGCGATTATTTTAAAGATAGAGATGCTAGAGAAACAAATCGAGGTCAATTGTAGATAAAAAGAATACATCAGCTATTAGTTTGCAGCATAGTTTTATCACCGTGAAGAATCTTTTATGGAGGTTATTTCTAATCCAATAAAAAAAATATGAAGAAGGAAGCTAACTTTTTTAGCTTTTCTTTCTTTTTTATTTTGTTCTCTGTTTTTTTTCTTTTTTTGTTGAGTTTGGTTTATGTCCCACAATTTATGTTTTCCTTTTACTTTTGATAAATTTTTAGCTTACAAAAATTATTTTAATTTTTCAATTATATCAAATTTTTATTTAAGAACTTTTATGTCATTTTATAAATACAATTAATTTTTTCATTTTCTCTTAGAGTTTAAATTATATACATTGATTTACAATGCTATCCAATAAGAATTTACATTTTTTTTTTACACATGAACTTAATATAGTTTTATTGAATAAAAATTATAAAAAAAAAAATAAACCTAAAAACAATTGTAACAGGATAAGTAATCCAGTAAACCTTATCACCGTTTGTTTTGCAACCATGTCTCCAATCATGCCTTACACACCATCCTTACTTTCTCCCTTTCATATTTATGATTTTGCATCAAGAATTATTTTTTTATGCAACAAATGTTAATAAAACAAATAAAAACATTTCATTTCATCAATCACGATATATCTCTCAAATTGAATTGCAAGAATCCTTATGATTTTTTTACATCGATAAGTTTGAGAAAGAGCAAAATATTGTTAAATAATCATCCAATTTTCGGTGTTTTTTCATTAATGGAGTCTATTATTATTTATAATGTTTTTAATTTAATTCCATAGAAATATATTAAGATGATATATTAAAATTGATTATTGTGATGGGATCTTGCTGGAGCATATAAATAAAACACTTTCTTTTATATTAAATTATTAAATAGTCATTGTATTTTTTGTTATTGACTTTCTTTTCTTTCCTCCATTTTTCCTTCATCGAACCAAATGAAGTGTAAAGAAGGTAAAAATCATTATGAAACTAATCAAATCAATAGTAAAATGTAAAAGAATATAGATGAAGGAGAATAAGAGAAAGCTAATAACATTATTCTCTTATTATGTATTTTCATTATTCTCTTATTATGTATTTTCATTATTCTCTTATTATGTATTTTCTATTACAATAAGAGTCATATTTATAGGCACAATGTATATTGACATTCACTGATGGGTTTAGTGGACCCAATATTCATAACACTCCTCCAAGAATATTCATTGATGATATGTATCATTAAAATCTTATTAGAAAAAAATCCAAAGAAAAAAACTCTAGTGAAGAAAAAAGAGTACATTGTCTTTTGTGTGAGAAATTGTTTCATTAAAAACTTTACTATAAACCAATTAGATAAAATCTTGATGAAGGAAAAAAAGTGCATAACATATTGTTACTCAAAAGTTTCAATGGACAATGACTTGTAGAAGGATTTATTCTATCTTCTTTAGTATAATCTTCTTCAAAATAATTGCATATGATATTATTCCTGTAGAAACTTCTCAATAACCTTTTCTAGAAGAAAAACCATACATCTCTTGCATTTGTTGAATCATAGACTTCAACCAAAAGACATTATTGACTTGTCTCATGTGGTGCTATAACTTCATCAGCATTTGATGATATAGTTAATGTGGTTTGTTTCGAAGATCTTCATAAAATAGTTGTACTACCTCATGTAAACAAATATATTCATTTGGATTCTTTACCATTATGAGAGAATTATACAAATAACTTGTATATCTAAGATAACAATATACATATATATGACCATGTTCTAGTGTTGTATATGTAATGAAGCTCGTCAGTCTAATAAATTAAGAACAAATAATATGTAGCAATAAATAATTAGTAAGATACATTATCATTTGATTCCACTAATATATGGTACTTTAGGACTAGGTATAATCATCATTTCATTAAGCTCTAAAAATACATTTTTCCACAATTATTGACGTCACAACATTTCAATGTGTACAATTGACTTGACTTATTCATATATAGTCCATTTGAAAACCTTTCTTATATAAGCTTCTTAATTTATAGAGATATTCTTCAAATAATCATTTAATCTCAAACAAATATTTTTCTTTGTTTGATATTCATCTCAAACCATTTCTTTAAACAATTAAATTTACTCATTTTTATTAAGTTATCTCATTGATAGTTTGAATTGTATGTCTCATAGAAATTAAATTCTTCAAGAAGTTTCTTAATATATTCACTATAAAGTGCACTATACAAATACATTGTAACACATTTTTCATATAAATTGAGCCTTTGATGATCACTAACTTTTATCAAGTATGAAAAGGTTATTTGAATCACATCTAGTGATTCGGTATTTCCTTATTTTCATTATTTTTATTGTGCAAAAAATCAATCACATCCATTTAGTTTAACATCTTCAAACATGTAGACTATATCTCCAAAACTCTTTTCGTTTGCAAAGCGGACTTAATTTAATTTAACTTCAATTGCTTCTTACTATTTTCAAAATATTTTTCTGTTTACAATCTAAAATAAACTTTTATGATCTTCATTACCATTGATCACATATAGCTCTATAATATATACAAAAATATTGTCAATGTTGACTTCCTTTTGGTTCCGTCATATTCGATTCATGACATAATTTATTTAGACCTTTTTATTTTCACAAGTTTCAGTTATCTGATCAATTGTTTTGGAACTGAAATCAATAATGTCAAATTATTTTTTTGGAATTTTTATCCCTTTAAGCACTTTTTCTTGTTTGATAATTGTTGTCTTTGGAATCGACTAGTCTCCCACGCTTTAGACGCGAATGAGACTCATTTGCAATATTATATTATCCAACATGGACATATATTTTAATAGGAGCATTAACAATTGATATTTGTGTTGCTTAACTTTGCAAATAAATTATGATTTGAACTCCTGATTTACATTGCTATTTACGAGGATTATGATAATTTATTTCAAATAATTCGTTTAAAGTTCTGGTTCACATTTCAGCTGCTTAATCTCTTCCCCTAATGTCGGAAAAATTAATTCATCAATTGATAATTAGCTTAATGGGTTATTAACAAGTCTCCAATTATTTTCTAGAGATACCTTATAATATTTGGAAATTCATATCAAATATATTTTATCAATATTCCTTTAGAACTCATCTTAGCATATTATATTGGAGCAATTAGAATACACGCAACACTTGCAAAAATTCACTAACACAATGAATATTAGAATTTAACCTAAAAGTTAAGAGGATGACTTAGATATAGTAACTTGTTGGCTTGATGCTAATCAATATCTTCACATATATGATTGTATATTTCTAAAGATGAATTTAGACGTCTAAAGAATGCTAAAGATGAATTTAGATGTCTAAAGAATGAATTTTAGACGTCTAAAGAATGGATTTTAGACGTCTAAAGAATGCTAAAGATGAATTTAGATGTCTAAAGAATGAATTTTAGACGTCTAAAGAATGGATTTTAGACGTCTAAAGAATGAATTTAGCTGCCATAAAATTAACTTTAGACGTCTAAAGAATGAATTTTCAAGTTTTTTTTATTCACAACAAGAAAACATGTATTTTGTGAGGGCCAAAAGCAGCCACAAAGGGGCTATTTGTGGCGGCCTTAGGCAGCCCCAAATAAGTTGGTCACAAACATTTGTGGCGGCCAAAACGGCGAAAAGTTTGAAAAATACGTTGCCTTTTGTGAGGGCCTTTGCAGCCACAAAATCTTGCCTTTGTGAGGGAATAGGCCGCCACAAAATCCTGCCTTTGTGAGGGCACAGGGCGCCACAAAGGACATACTGATTTTTAAAAATTCAGCCTTTGTGAGGATCCAGACCGCAACAAACTCCCCCTATGTGAGGGTTTAGGCCGCCACAAAGTTTCATCCAGATTAAAAAGTTAATATTTTGTGAGGGTTTAGGCCGCCACAAAATATTACGTATATTAAAAAAATTAATTTTACAAATTCAAAATTAATACTATATTATAATATTATATATAATAAATTAATATTAATATAAATTTAAAATTTAAATTAAAATTACAATTAAATTAAAGGCTAAATTACATCGGTGGTCCCTTAACTTAATTTCAGGTAACGTTTTAGTCCTTTATCTTTTTTTTCCCGAGTTGGTCCTTTATTTTAATTTTAAGTGACAATTTGATATTTTATGTTTTAAAATTTCAACAATGTTGTCCTTTTTTTTATAAAAATTCAAAAAAATCATCAAATTTTTCAACCAAAACCCATAAAATTCATTATCATATTCAATAAAATATAAATTTAATCAAATTTACATCTTAAATCTTGAAATAAAGTCATATTTTCATTATTTATTTGATGTTGTTGGAGATGAAAATATGAGTGTGTTTGAATATTTGAGTCATGGATTTGATAAAATTTGCATTATATTGAAGATGATTATTAATTTAATGGGTTTTGGTTGAAAATTTTGATATTTTTTTTGAATTTTTGTACAAAAAAGGATAACATTGTCGACGAAAGAAGTCCCTCAAAAGTATTATTAATTTGTGTTGGAGGAGACATCATGGTTTAAAATTGAATTTCATCTTCAATTGCACCACCACTAGTCGAAGGAGGAGCCCTAGCTGGTTGAAGTTGATTTAAAACTGGTCTGGTCAAGTCAGCTGTTGGCATAGTTGGTCGGTATGCAGTTTGATGATCTGGTAGAGGTTGAGGAAATTGATGTGAAGATGATGGAGGAACATACTGATAATTATGTAAATATTGTTGTTGCTGAAACATTGGTTGTTGTAGTTGATGGAAGGCAGAGTTCGGAGGATCCCGGTGTTGCTGTAGAAAATTTGGAGAAGGCTGTTGCTGCTGGGAGTATTGAGAGTAACTTTTTTGTTGCTGGAATAGTGGAAATGAAAATTGTTGTTGTTAAAATTGTTGTTGTTGTTGAAACTAATGTTGCTGCTCTTGAAACTTTTGTTTCCATTCCTCATTCAATTTATCAATTGCGGCTTGTATTAGCTATTGTGTCATTTCTTCTTGCTCGCTTGCCCATTGCTCCTTTAACTGGTCAAGATTATCTATCGACGGATGATGAGATCGATCCGTACTAGCATAAGAAGAAGACGTCTTAGTCTGAATATAGCCGGTTGGACCTTTCACAGAGGTTGATGATAAACTATCGGCATCCAGCACACGCCATTTGTACTTGCCACCACTGATGTTCATAAAACATGCAGTCTCATATTGTTTCCGCTGCACTGGACCAGCTCGTTGAGCAGGAGGAAGACTAGCTTGATGATCATCTCATTCTTTCATGACTTGTTGAAGTTATTCCTATATTAAAAATAAAAAAATAAAAAATGAAAATAGTTAATAATTAATATATAATAATTTAGAGGTCTAATTATAATATATAATAATTACTATATAATAATTAATATATAATAATTACCTGAATCATTTTTGATAATTCATCAGTATACTCATTTGTTTTAGGATTAACATGAAGATAGCGATGTATAAATTAATGCATATATATTATAAATACATATATATTATAAATTAATGTGAAGTTTATAAGTTGGTGAAATGTGATGATTAATTGAATATAAATTAATACATATATATTATAAATAGTAATTAATTACCATATAATATTTAATTTCTCCAGCAGACATGGAACCTCCCTTATGAGTACTGGTGGTACCTTTCCCAAATGCTATATTAATCTTTGCTTTTTCTCTCTTCTATTTGTAAGCATCTATGTTCCATTTCCTCCACAAAGCAGTCCAAACATTTTCACCAATCCCATTATGCCATTTTTCCTCGCCCTTATTACGTGTGTAAGCCAACATAGATGAGAGACACTTTGAAAAGCGATGGTCAAATGAAGCCAAAACTGCAGCATCATGCTCTCTTTTCCAAGTACATTTAGTCAGTTGTTTGTTTAAATTTAAAAAATATTAAAAATATAATTCAATTGTGCAATCAAATGTATATATAATTTGTAATTAAATAAATTAATGTAATCACTTACTTTGAAACAATGTAAAAATTGATCAACTTCGCTAAATTGAGGTGTCTTATCCTCTTTTATCTCACCCCAAGACAACCATGGTTTTTTGTATTTCTCTTGTAGGACTTCAGCAATTGCCTTTGCAGATGATTTAAAAGGAAGATATCTTCAAAGTTTACATACAAATTAAATATAAAAATGAATTAATAAAATAATGTAACATGCAATAAGGAAATATTTAACAATCATAATTAATTTAACAATCATAGTTTACATACCCATCTCCTTCTGGAATGATGACAATGCGGTTGTAGCAATCAACACATTCGGTTCCATTATTTCGTCTATGGTATAAGGCTCTATTGGGACCTCCGAATTTAGAGGAATAGCTCCACCACTAGTACCAATGGTCGGCATCAGCGTGAGAGATGGGTCACGTGATGTTTTGGATATTCCTCGTGTTGCCACTACTCCTGTTCCTCCTGATCCTTCCAAACCTCCTGACCCTCCTACTCCCGACACTGAAGCCATGTCTACATATATATATTATATCCATATCCATACATATATATATATATATAATATAATATAATATTAACATAAATTAATTAATAATGAAATATACATAAATAAGGAAATATATATATATATATAAATTATATATATATATATATATAATTAATATCATTCATATTTCACATTACAATATATAATATTATATATATACACACATATAATGCATAATTAATTAATTGTCTTCGTCATTGTCATCGTCGTCGTCATTTGATGAGTGAATTAAGTCAATGCCTTCATCATGATAAAGTTGACTAATAGTCTAATCAATTTCTTGTTCATCAACTTCTTCTCCAATGTTTGACTCATGATAAAGTTGACTAATAGTCTAATCTCCAATCACATGATCCAAATTTGACATTTCATCAATTTGATATGCAACTTCTTCATTTTGACCTGCTTCAATTTCTTCTATTTCACTCGTTGGTCTTGTTTTGATTGCAGCACACCAACCTTGTTTGCTTATGACAGTTGATGGATAAGGAACATAATACACTTGTCTTACATTATGGGCCAGGGCAAATGGATCAAACCGTGGATATTTTTTGTTCATTCGAATGTCTTCAGTATTGGATATCAAGTTGATTTTAGTTCCTCTGCTAGATGGATCAAACCATTTATAGTAAAACAACACCACTTTGTTCGCATAATCTAGGAACGTGTAGTCAATTTCGTAAATATGCTCAATTATGCCATAGAAATCTTCTATTACACCACTATCAGAGACACTTTTCATACAAACTCCACTATTAATTGTTTCTTTTCCTTCGGTCCAAGATTCAGTGTGAAATTTGTATCCATTGACGTAATAGGTGTGCCATTGTTTGAAACTTCTACTCGGGCCCATAGATAAGTGCCTCAAGTGGATGTTGATAGGAGTTTGTTCTTCGAGATGTACTTGTTGTTGAAACCATAATGGAAAATTTGAATGTATATCATTAAATGATTGTCCCGTAGTTAAAAATGCCCTGATCGATGACCATATTGATGGTGAATATCAATTTAATCATATAATTAAGTTTAATTAATAAGAAGATGAATTTAAAATGTACTCAATGTATGGTTTAACTTCAGTGCAGTTAATCAAAATGTGAACATGTGCCGCATTAAATACTTTGTCGCTTGGCCAGAAATTTGGAAAATACCTACCAGCATGATGACCAGACAAGCAAAAACCTGATACAGCATGTGGATGACATATAACACTATCAGTAGAGTTTCTTTCGTTAACTAGTGACGACGTTTCGTTGTTGAAATAATGAGAACAAAAGTGTGTTATTTCACGGTGTAGGTAAGATGAACAAATTGAGCACTCAACCCTAGCTTTGTTTTTCACTGACCATTTTGAATAACCCATGAACCTATAATATAAAAAGAGATGTACAATAAGCTCCATGTATATATAAGTTGAAGTATAGTGAAAATCAAGTATATGTATATATATATATATATATATATATATATATATATCACCTTTCAAATGGATACATCCATCTATACTGAACTGGTCCACCAAGTCTAGCTTCACTTGCAAGATGCACTGAGAGATGCTCCATGGAATCAAAAAACCTAGGAGGAAATACTTTCTCCAACTTACATAGAATGATCGAAATGTCATTTCCCATCTTCATGAGATCTTTATCAATGAGTGTTGAAGAACACAAATTCTTGAAAAATTGACTCACTTCAATATGTGGGTTCAATACATGTGTCGGTAAAGCACTAAAGGCAATAGAAAGTAAACTCTCTAAAAATATATGACAATCGTGACTTTTCATCCCATGCATCCTCTCATTATCCACATCAGCACATCTTGCCAAATTAGAACAATAATTGTCAGGCGTCTTCAGCTCTTTGATCCAACGATAAACAGATTTGGCTTCATCAATAGATAAAGTGTAATTCGCACGAGGTTTTAGGGTCTTGCCGTTTTGTTCCACCAACAACAAATTTGGTCGTCTGCAATATATACCTACGTCTTTTCTAGCTTTGCCGTTATCTTTTATTTTTCCTTTCACATTCATGACAGTATTAAATATGTTATCAAAGAAATTTTTCTCAATATGCATAACATCGAGATTATGTCTCAAAAGATTATCTTTCCAATACGGTAGATCCCAAAAAATACATCTTTTGTCCAATTATGTCATTGTCCGTCACCTTGTGGTTTACAAGCCACACCATTAACAACATATACCTTTGGCGTATCTTTTACTTTACTCCAAACTTGTTCTCATGTCAATTTAAGTGGGGGTCCTAGACTTTCTGCATAGCCCTTCATAAATGCAGCTTTGTTCCTTCTAAATGCATGATCAGCCGGTAAAAACATACGATGCGAGTCAAACCACGATGCCTTCCCGCCAAATTTTAAAGTAAATGTTTTTGTATCTTACATACAAATAGGACAAGCTAATTTACCATGGATGCCCCATCCTGACAACATCCCATAAGCGGGGAAATCGTTAATGGTCCACATCAATGCAGCTCTCATCATAAAATTTTCTCTTCGAGCAATACTATATGTCAATACACCATTCCACAACCTCTTCAAATCGTCAATCAAAGGTTGTAAAAAAATATCAATACCAGTTGTAGGATTAGAAGGACCTGGTATCCCAACAGCTAAGAACATATAAGGTTTCGACATACACATATCAGGAGGAAGATTGTAAGGAGTAACAATAAATGGCCAACAAGAATAAGGAGTAGACAATGCTTGTATGTAAGGCGTAAATCCATCTAAGGATAATTGTAAAACCCTAAATTCTAAACCCTAAATTATACAATTTTAGGGTATTTTGTGTTAAATTGCTTAGGCTTTTAACCCAGTTTTCGGTATTTAGTGAGTTAAAGGCCGAAAATATATTTTTGGAAATTGGATTAAAATTATTTGTCGGGAAATAATTTATTTACGTTAAGAAGGATTTAATACCGGACAATTTTATTAAAAATATCTCGGGTTGCTGAAAATTGTGCCTGTCAATTGAGTTGTGACGAGAGTAGATATTTTTATTAAAATAGTTTGAGATGTGAGTGAAGTGATGTGTGTAAGAGTTGTTAGATATTCGTTTGGGTTTGATTTTAAGTATAATATATATATACATATATATATATATATATATTATATATATTATTATAACTTATATACATATATATATATTGGAAAGGAAAGGAAGAAAGGAGCAAAACAGAGGAAACGAGGAACGCTGCCTCTCCCTTGCGCGAACCATTTCCCTTCTCCTTCCTTTTCTTGCTTTGGCTTCAAGAAGACCAAGTGGGAGTGAAATGAAAACATTCCCCTGCAATTCGACTTCTTCTCTCTGTCCTCTTTCTTCTTCTCGGATTCGAAAACGGTGTTAGGGATTTCAAAATCGTCAAACACAAACCTCCCCGTTTCACCTAGATCTAGGCTTCGTTTCAAGAAGTGATAGAAGGGAAGGTTGCTCACCTCCGTGCTACGGTGCTAGTGGACCAACTTTGGAAGCGGCGTTGCGAGCGGAAAATTTACCGGATTTACTCACGGTGCCGTAATCGCACGTTAAAGCTAATGCAAAGGTAAAGGCTCCTTCCAAACTTTTAGTTTGCATTTAGGGCCTTATTTGTAGTTGTGTGGAAAAGAATTTGATTAGGGTTGGTGTATTGAATTGGAGAAAATGAATTTAACTCATTTATGTATAATTTTGAGTAAATGAAATTTGATGTATTTGAGTGTTATGAATTCGTGATTTGTGTTCATCGTACTTGGCGTGTTCATACTTGATGTTTGTTGATTGATGTGATTTGGTGTGAATCGTTGATTGATTTGGATGGAATTTGATAACATGTTTGAGATGTGTTTTGTGTGGCTTGTGTGGAAAAATGATTTTGTGTAAGTTACGGATTGAATGTGAATGTACGTTTGAGTTTGTTTTGTGTGGGATTTGAAAACCATTAAGTTAAACGAGTATTAAGAATGGGGAATCTCTTAATGTCTTGCATACTTAATGAGAGTTTTGGAAAATCGTTTAAGTTAAATGAGAATTAAGAATGGGGAATCTCTTAATGTCTTATTTACTTGAAGTTTGTTTTGAAAATCGTTTAAGTTAACTGGGCGTTAAGAATGGGAAATCTCTTAATGTCTCGGTTACTTAATGTTGTTTTGAAAATCGTTTGAGTTAAATGAGAATTAAGAATGGGGAATCTCTTAATGTCTTGTTTACTTAATGTTTGTTTTTGAAAAATCGTTTCAGTTAAATGAGTATTAAGAATGGGGAATCTCTTAATGTCTTATTTACTGAATGTTTTGTTGTGGAAATCGTTTAAGTCAAAAGTATATTAAGAATGGGGAATCTCTTAATATGTCTGTTTGCTTAATGTTTGGCGTGAAAATCGTTTAAGTCAAATGAGTGTTAAAAATGGGGAATCTTTTAATAACTGCATTTGCTTAACGATTGTTGTGAATGGAGTCAGTATACGCTCATGCATTTTCATGTTTTTTGTAAATCGTGTAGACCCGTGATAGGTGGCACCTTGATAAATAGTACTTTGGCCTGTGATAGGCCGTACATTTATGATTTACGTTTTTGTAAGTTGTGCAGACCCGTGATAGGTGGCACCTCGGTAAAGAGTACTTTGGCCTGTGATAGGCGGTACCTTTACCATTTACGTTCTTTTTAGTAAGCCGTGCAGACCCGTGATAGGTGGCACCTTGGTAAACGATACGGGCCCGTGATAGGCAGTACGTTTATGGTTTACGCTTTTTAGTAAATCGTGCAGACCCGTGATAGGTGGCACCTCGGTAATTGGTACTTTGGCATGCGATAGGCGGTACAATTATGATTTACGACCCTTCGAGGAGGGTTTTGGTTTGGAATTCCGAGTCCATGCATTTTGGCATATACGCATTGCATTAGGGTGCTCGGCACACGAGTCGTGTTTGATTCAAATTTATGATTGTGATGATATTACTAAGTGCTATGTTTTGGAACAGATTGTGTGTAAGTGTGTTTGATTCAAATTTATGATTGTGATGATATTACTAAGTGCAATGTTTTGGAACAGATTGTGTGTAAGTGTGTTTGATTCAAGTTTATGATTGAGTGTTTGAACTTAAGTTGTGGTGGTAAATGGGGTTTTATTTGCTAAGTGTTATGTTTTGGAATTGTGTGATAGTGTGTTTGGTTGCAAAACTATTTTGAAACTAAGGTTGTTGTGGTGATTGTGTTATAATTGCCAAGTGTGGATGTTTGGGAATTGTGTGATATCATGATTGATTGCAAAACCATTTTGAAACTTAAGATGTCGTGGTAATTGTGCTATAATTGCTAAGTTTGATTGTTTTGAGTTGTGGGTAAGTGTTGATTGATTTCGAAACCCTTTGAAAAGCTGAAAAATGCTGAATTTTGCTGTTTTTCTGCTGTTGTCTGATGTGTATTCGAATACAGCAAGCTGTATTCGAATACATACATGCTGTTTTGCCACTGATTTACTGTGTAGTCGAATACAGACTGTTGTAGTCGAATACAGACATGCTGTTTTGCTGTTTAAATGCTGAAATAGCCTTGTATTCGAATACAAAGATGCTGTATTCGAATACAGCAGTGTTGTTTTGTTAAAACCTTCATTTTTCAACCTTGTTTATGAATTTTTAGCATATGGAAACCCTTTTAAGGTGCATGCTAAGTTGAAATGTCATTTTGTGCATTTGAAAACTTAAATGTTATGTGTTAACTGTTAATTTCGGTTGGTGACCCTTTACAACTATTGTGAAAATCTGGGCTTTGCCCTCAGATGAGAGCCAGGACAATCCTACCGGTTCGTACCCTATGGATGGGAATGTGGATGGGAATGCATGACTGGAGCTACGTTAGGAGGATCTTACGGGGCGCGTGGAGATCACTCAAGGTGTATAGTTTTTGGTAGAATGATCAGATTAGGTTGACATAGAGGGAACAAATGTCATTCTTTTGAATTGCGTTTATTTTAAATTGGAAGACTGTACCGCTTTTTGATGTTTAAATATTTTGGAGTCATATTTTGAAAAATTATTCCGCTGCTTGTAAATTATTTTGACTTAAATATTTATCCGAAGGTATTACCTTATTTATTTCTCTGTTGTATTTTAATTTCTTTTGAAAATAAATACACCCTCGCTTTGAAAAACGGGGTGTTACAATAATCCAAGTCTTACATTGCGTGGATTTGATGCAAAATCAGGATGCATTTGATCAAAGTGTTTTCATGCCTGACCATCAGACAGATGTCGCAACTCACTTGAATTTCTTCTATTCTCATAATGCCACGTCATCTTTCCTACAGTTTGTATTGATGCAAACAATCTCTGCAATCTTGATACAATAGGTAGGTAAAACATTGTTTTCCTTGGAATTGATTTTCCCCTACTTACCCTAGAGTTATTCCTTTGGTGATACCTTGGTTGTTGACAAAACTTGCATTCAACTAAGTTAGCATCATTCATACCAAATTCATTGTCATAATACAACATGCAACCTTTAACACAACAATCAATCCTCTTGACACCTAATCCTAACTTTGACACTAACCGTTTCGCATCGTAATAACTTTGAGGCAAACCATCTCTAACCGGTATTGCGTCAAGCATCATTTTATTCATCAAATCCAAAGCTAAATCAGGAACAAGAAATTGAGACTTTAAACCTAATAGTCTAATACACATAAATAACTTTGAGTTTGGAGATCCTTCAAACAACGGTTTATTTGTCTCTTTAAAAAGACCATAAAATCTCTGAGCTTCTACATTCGGAAGTCCATCGATATCGTCATATTGATCTTCGTTGAATGACAAATTAACCCCAACAGCATCTGAGATCATATCATTCATCGCCTCAAAGTGTTGATAGTTATAATAATTTATACCTAACATGTTAGTACTACTTGAAGGACCTATGTTATAATTCTCCACACATTTACTAGTATTAGGCGCCGACGGAGACTCTTCCCCATGATTAGTCCAAATCTAGTAATTAGGCATAAATCCATTTATATACAAATGTACTGTTATTTCATCTTCACTTTTAAACCGTTTACATCGACATAAACAACATGGACATCTCTTTGTGTGTGTGTGTGTCTCTCTCTCTCTCTCTCTCTCTCTCTATATATATATATATATATATATATATATATATCGATGTTGTATATATTACATGCTTTATTTTTCAAAAGTATTATATATAAATTTTGACATACAATTTATATGTCAATTAGGGGAACATGCATTTGTAAACAATATAATAAATTATATATATATGTATCAAGACTAACAAAAAGTAATAACAAAAAATATCAAGACTTATATATATATATATATATACATATATATATATATATATATCAAGACTTATAACAAAAAATCATAATTAATATCATTAATTTTAATAATGTTTCTTTAAAAAATAGTTATATTAAAGTCAATAACTTTGGCATATATGTCAATTAGGGGATTATTAATTAATTTACAAACAATATAATAAATTATTATCAAGACTATATCATTATATAAACCGAAATAAAATTTTAAATGATGTTTTTATAATAATCAAGACTAACAAAAAATATCAACACTAACAATCAATAAACTATATTAATATGTATCAAGACTTAATTATAACAAAAAATTATAATATCATCAATTTTAATAATATTTTTTAAAAAAATAGTTATATTAAAATCAATATATTTTATATGTGTTTGAAACTTTTATTTATCATATATTATGTAAACAACATCATTCCTATTTTTTTAAATAAATCTATAATCACACACACGTGTATATATATATATATATATATATTACTAATCTATATTTTAAAAATAATATAAATATAATTATAATATCACATATATATTTACTAATCTAAATTTAAAATATATAAAATACTAATTTGATGCCGGGTAGCGTTTGACTTGAAGCTTTCATGTATAGAGCTTACAACTCTTCGAAGTACTTAACATCCACTGTCAAAAAAAAATTCAATAATATTAATTACATAAATCAAATCAAAAAATAAAATTAAAAAACTACATATATAATATAATATAATATAATATAAACTTACCAAAATCGAATCAAGCTTGATGAATATTTTTTGTAGTGAGAAGGTGAAGAGAATAGTTAGAAGGAGGTTTTAAAGAGAAGTTAGAAGTGAAAAACGAAAGAGGAGTGGAGTAATATATATAGGATTGGGTTGGTCATTTGTGGCGGCAAAAAAGCATCCACAACAAGCAACGGCTATGTGTCATTTGTGGCGGCCAAAATGGTCAAAAAAGCATGAATTTATGGCCGCCTGGACGACCACAATTGGCAACAGTCCTTTGGGCGTTTGTGGCGACCTTTGCCGCCACAAAAGGTAACGGATATAAATATATGTGGCGGCGTGGGCGGCCAGAAAATCAGTTTCCCCTTTATTCCTTTGTGGCGGCCTTTGCAGCCACAAAAGGTAACGGTCTCAAGCGTTTGTGGCGGCCTATGCAGTCACAAATTGACATGTCATTTCAAGCTTTTGTAGCGGATTGACCCTTACAAATTTTAGATTTTGTAACTGCAAAAGCCCTCACAAAAATCTTAAAAATTTAGGTGGAATTTGTGGTTGCTTAAGCCCTCACAAAATCACAACGTTGTGATTTTGTGAGGGCTTAGGCAGCCACAAATTCCACCTAAACTTTTAATAATTTGTGAGGGCTTTTTCAGCCACAAATAAAGACCAAATTCAATTTTTGTATTTGTCAGGGCTTTTTCGGTCACTAATTTGTGAGGGTTTTTTTCGGCCACAAAATATTTGTAAAATTGGCCACAAATTAATGTTTTTCTTGTAGTGCAGTTTTGGTCCCTCAAACTGAATTTCAGTATAAAACTTGATGAAATTTCATTTTTTTTTTTAAGTCACACATGCTTCAAGATCTCGTGGTGCAACAATTATACATAAAATCTATGATCATAAATGGTGTAGTACAACTTCAAAAATTGAAGACCAATTTCAATTTTTGTATTTGTGAGGGCTTTTTCAGTCACTAATTTGTGAGGGTTTTTTTCGGCCACAAAATATTTATAAAGTCAACCACAAATTAGGATTTTTCTTGTAGTGATTATTATGAACATATACTAAAAGATGTTCAATATAAATTTTAATTGACATACAATACTTGTTAAATACTTTTAGTAAAATTCTGAAAATGAGCTCATAGTCAAATAGTTGAGAAAATAATCTCATAAACTTTGGTTGTGAGTTAAAATAAACATACACTACACCATTTCATTGATGCATCAATAAAAGTCATAAAATATCTAACTTATCCACTACAAGAAATCATGGTTTTTGTCAGGGCCAAAAGCCCTCACAAAGGGGTATAATCAGCCGCAAAGGTGGATTTTGTAAGGGCTTTTGGCAGCCACAAAGAAGCTGGTCACAAAATTTTGTGAGGGCTTTTGCAGCCACAAAGTGCCTGAAACAGATTGGCATTTGTGAGGGCTTTTGCAGCCACAAAAGACAGACATTTGTGAGGGCTTTTGCAGCCACAAAAGTCAGCCTTTGTGAGGGCTTAGGCCGCCACAAAGGACAGACTGAATTTTTCTTATTGGACCTTTGTGAGGGCTTTTGGCCGCCACAAATGCCACCTGATTAAAAAATAATATATTTTGTGAGGGCTTAGGCCGCCACAAAATAATACGTATTTAATAAATTAATTTTTAAATTCAAAATTAATAGTTTATTATAATATTATATATAATAAATTAATATAAATTAATATAAATATAATATTAAAATTTAAATTATAATTATAATTATAATTAAATTTAAAATATAATGTAATTATAAATTAAATTTGATATATAATAAACTAATCTTAATATAATTAAAATTTTAAAATAAAATATTTAAATTAAAATTAAAGATTAATT
The DNA here is from genome assembly GCA_037974875.1 of Cicer bijugum. NCBI lineage: Eukaryota > Viridiplantae > Streptophyta > Magnoliopsida > Fabales > Fabaceae > Cicer > Cicer bijugum. Next base: position 5,244,520 of record JBBPBT010000072.1, on the reverse strand, counting down.
ATTAAATTAAAGATTAATTTAAATAATAAAATATTAATAATAAAATATTTAAATTAATAACAAAATATTTAAATTATTAATAATAAAATATTTAAAGATTTAAATATTTAAATTAATAATTATAATTATATTTAAATGAAGCTTAAGAGTAATTTTGTTTAGAGAGAAGGAGGAGAGAATAGTTAGAATGAAGTTTTAGAGAGAAGTTGGATGTGAAAAAATGAAGTAGGAGAGGGAGAAAAATATATAGTGTTCTTTGAGCATTTGTGGCGGCCTTTACAATCACAAATTCCACGTGCTCATTCCTTTGTGGCGGCCTTTGCAGCCACAAATTCCACGTCCTCATTCCTTTGTGACGGCATTTGCAGCCACAAATGCCACTGGTCACGTCAGTCCTTTGTGACAGATTTGGCTCACACAAAATTCATTTTTTGTGGCTGTAAAAGCCCTCACAAAATTCTTAAATATTTAACTGGATTTTGTGGCAGCCTAAGCCCTCACAAAATCCCAATGTTGTGATTTTGTGAGGGCTTAGGCAGCCACAAAATCCAGTTAAATATTTAAAAATTTGTGAGGGCTTTTTCGGCCACAAATAAAGACCAATTTCAATTTTGGCCTTTGTGAGGGCTTTTTCGGTCACTAATTTGTGAGGGTTTTATTCGGCCACAAAATATTTATAAAATTAGCCACAAATTTAAGTTTTTCTTGTAGTGATCTATATAATCATGATTGATGTATTGACTCACAAATATCACCTTATATATAGTCTAGAAATGTGAGACTCATTTTCTCAAATTATCAACTTCCTTTTCGAACTAGTAATTCATTAACGTTATTAAATTGAAGAAATATTTGACTCTTCAATACATACTCATATAACTTTTAAATTTATTATTTTTGCATCGTAATAGATTCGATATGGCCCAATTAATCTTGCCAATAATAAATTTTAATATGATTTATAAACTTCAAGTTTACAAAGATATTGTTTCAATTATTCTAATAATTTTGAATCAATAATAAACTTTCATATCTTTGTAAAACTTTATTTTTCAATTAAAAATATATAAAAGAAATATTCTAAAGTTATAATTTACCTTGTGCGTTACTATGCATGTATCAAATAGTACTCCAATACAAACTAAGATCAACATTACTTACATAACTTTCATAATAATAATTTGAAACTACTCATATCCAACAAAAATAAAATAATGATTTAAAACAATAACATTAACATATTTCAATAATAACTCACATATTATTTCACATGTACCATTATGAGACACATATTTATTACAAGGATAATACAATTTAAACACAACCATATATTTATAGATTTCATAAAATAATTTAAAATCTCACAAGTAAAAAACTATATTTTTCTAAAATATATTTTAAAGTGT
>JBBPBT010000072.1:5227733-5240425 GCA_037974875.1 Cicer bijugum | reverse complement strand
TAAAATAAATTTGAGAAGTATTATATAATAGAGCTAAATAATATATAAAATAATTATTTGTGCAATCTTTTAAGAACACACCAATATATAATTCTTTCGGAATTTATATAAAGTAAATAAATATAATATATATGCAAAAGATTAACATGAGAAAAGAGAAGAGACAACTAATATCCTCTTTTTATGTATTTTTTATATTATAATATAAATCATATTTATAGGGTACAAATAAATGAATATTCACTAATTGATTCAAGATACCTAATATTCATAACAGAACTTAAGTTGTTTATTGACTAAATTTTCTCAAAATATAAAAATTATTTTTATTTTTCTCAGACAAAATTATATCTCATAATATTTTTCAATGAATAAAACGGATATTTCCTCTTATAGATCCCATAAATATTACTCTAAAGGAATTCGCTCGTCGGCCTAACCCTTTAAAGAAACCATTCTCATGAAATTATTTTAATTTTTGAAATTAAAGAAAAACTTCTACCACCTCCTTCAATCATATTATAAATATGACGATAAAAAAGACTATACACGTTAATATTAACAGTAAATATAAATGATTATATCGCATGATATTAATTTATATTACACTACGTTAAAATTAGTCTTTTACAGTGCTTTTTTTAAGTCTTCTATAGCGTTTTTTTTAAAAAAAATAAACGTTGTGGATTCGAGCGCTGTAAAAGATACAACAACACTTCTAAAAAAGCGCTGTAAAAGGCACCTTTTATAATGCGCGCTTATTGTGCACCTTTTACAGCGCTTGTTATAAAAAGCGTTGTAAAAGGCATACCCATATTTCATATATCTGGTGTACCTTTTATAGCGCTTTTCATAAAAAGCGCTGTAAAAGGCATACCCATATTTCATATACTTGGGGTACCTTTTACAGCTCTTTTCATAAAAAGCGCTGTAAAAGGCATACCCATAATTCATATAATTGGGGTACCTTTTACAACGCTTTTTATAACAAGCGTTGTAAAAGGCATACCCATAATTCATATTTTGGTATGCCTTTTACAGCGCTTATTATAGAAAGCGCTGTTAAAGGTGTTATTTATTTATTTTTTTTTTAAACCTTGTATATATTTTAAAAGCGCTTTTTAGCTTTTATGGCATTTTTTTTATAAAGCGCTCTCTTTTATCTTTTTATCCAAAATTAGTTTGAACCAGTTCACACAACACAACACAACCATAATCAGTAATTTACAACATATTCATATGCATGTATATTACCCTGTAACACAACCAGAAGCAGAAACAGAACCACAACCAGAATCAGTTAAAACATAATCAGTTCACACAATATGATACATATATATTACCCTGTAACACAGTAATTTACAACATAAGTAACTAAATATACATTGAACCTAATTTACAACATATTCATATGCATGTTTATATACTGTCATATGATCATATACATATAATAACTATGCACCATATAATATTCAGATCCCTTGTCCAACAGCATGCTATTTCCCAGAAAATCATATAATTTTCATTTCAAGCACATACTCACACCATTCCTCCTTTAATTCCATCAGATCTTGCTCAGAAAATGATGGACTGGAATTTTCAAAGTACTGCAATATAAAAATTGAACATATTATATTAAGTTAGTATCAAATATATAGATAATTTATATATGAAAATCATATAATCAAAATACTGTACCGTTTCTGGGATAATAGTTTTATTCTTGTCAACAATCTCCTTCATGAATCTCAATACATAGTACCCACAGTCGATGTTGTTTGTTTGACGAGGGCACTTTATTGGGATCCATGTAATATTATTAAACTTTTGCTTCGACCCTGTCGCACCTCTTTGAGCTCGAAAAACTTTTAATTCACTATCGAATGAATAAATGTAATTATTTAAGCATGAACAAACACTTATTTATTTATATGTGTAACAAAAATAAATGAATATTACTTACATGTCGAACATAGTCTTTATTTCGGAGTGTTTGTTGTAATCGCCATGCACGGGATCCAAATAGTATATAACTTCAGATACCGCATTGATTGCAAATAGCACCCAATATACCCTACAACAACAAAAAAACTGGTTAAGCAATTTTGTTTATACACAACTAATTAATTCAATTCTCATCAATTAAAAAGATAAAATTACGTACCCTGAATTATATGGTGCGAAGAACAATTTATCCTTTTCTTTATTTCCTAAAAACATATCTATAATGCATTTCTTTACATTATCTAGATCGACTTTCCACATGGACATCTTATGCGGAGACAAGAATGAATATTTATTTGACAATTTCCTCGTGCACACGACCTTCTCATGCAAAAACCTTCAATGAAAATTTTAAACTAGATTAATTACCAATAAATTTAATTAATTACCAATAATTGCAATTAAAAGTATTTTTTACCTTATGTACAAGCACATTACAGTAGCACTGAGCTCCTTATGTTCGAGAAGTTCGTATATGTGCTCCTTGTCGAGCAATTCCTCATACTCATCTCCGAATATATCTTTATTCATGTGTATCAAGCGCGAATCGTCGCTGCTGCACAGGTTCTTTTTTACTTGGATGTCAAGACACGCCCCGTATTTACCAAGGCGTGGCTGACTTATTTTAGGAGCAGCAGCAGCAGCGACTGATTTCCCCCGATCCAGTTTATTTCTTGCTACAAGTTTGGCAGCTTTATTGGCCTCCGACCTTTGTAATTTGGCAGCTCTATTAACCTCCAATTCTTGAGGTTTGCTGCTATTTTTGGATGTGCGGGTGGTTTATTTATTTGGACCTACAAAAATGAGGTTAAATGTTAGTTTATTGAATCTGAAAAAATTGACAAAACTTATGCAATAAATGTGACAAACCATTTCGGGAGACGTAACTGATTCGTTTCTGGGAGGGCTTTTAACGAGGACAACAAGGTTGGTGGGCCATGCCACGTAACTACCAATAGCTTCGCCCAATGTCTGCATATCTCCGTCATTGTCTAGTATCGGCAACGGTGCAGTTGGTTCCATGCCACGTAACTACCAATAGCTTCGCCCAATGTCTGCATATCTCCGTCATTGTCTGGTATCGGCAACGGTGCAGTTGGTTCGAAAGCAACAGTAGGTGATACTTTGACATGGCCCGCAGGGATCGGAGTATTGTGCAATACTTCTCCCAAAGTATTGTACAATTTTCCTTTTCCCACCTTCCAATGAGTGGGCGAGGACAAGTATAGGAAACATGAAGTGACACCCTAAATCAATAGTTAAAACATAAGTACAATTAATATATAATATTGTTTAATGCATAAGTAATTACATAAGCAAGTAAGTAATTAATTACCTCGGGAATAATTTTCAAACCGACGTTGCAACTCCCGCTTTCACTCTCCATTTGTATTTCACGTTGGAGCTGATCCGGAAGTTGCTTGTCTTTATTCGTATTCACTAAGAGTGCCACTTGCTCAGATAGGATTCTGAGCTTCTCTAATACTTCCTCGTTGAAAGGTTTTTGGCGCTTCTCTTGAGGAAAAAAGCTTTTGGGAGTTACGCCAAATCCCTTTCCCCTAACTCGACCGGAATATTCAGGAACATTAAAAACTTTGCCCAGAATGTCCCTGCAACTAGCCTTGTTGCCCTCTTCATTTTCAGAACTTTGTTCGATGGTCTCCTAAAATACATGTAACATTAAAATAGTTAAGTTCATTAGCATTTTTAAAATACAATATTAAAAAGTATTCAAGTGATAAATACAATATTGAAAAATATTAAAGTCATAATATACTTACACAAAGTTCTATTACTTTTTGGACATTTTCGTTATCAACCACTTCATCCTTATTTACACGAGCTTCCTTCCACAAGATATGACGACCCAACGGTTGATCGGATTAGGTCTCTTGTCGCTATTCGTTAAAACAAAATATTAGTTAGAAACTATAGTTTATAATACAAATTCCCTCATTATTGATGTTACATTGACTTACAAGATTTTGGTCTAGACGTGCATATCCCATACGTGATCTTCTGTATGGTGCGTCGGATTGCTTGCTCTCTCGCGATTTTCCTTACTAATATTCTATATAAAAAAATAGCAATTATGTAAAAATTTAAAATACACTACGAATATGAATAATAAAACACACAAATGCTAATAAATTAATCACTTACGATAAATGCGGGGTCAGAACGTTTGGAAACAAATGTTTTCCATTCATCATTTCCCAGCAACTCTCAAAACGTGACTCTTTCGTCCCTCATCAAGGACAAAAGTCGTCTGCAATGAAAAAATTATAAGTAAAGTATTTCAATGAAAATATTTATAAATGACAAAAGATTGGATCAAAAAATTTACTTGAATATCATTCCATATTATATCTTTGGCATCTTTCAACGCCTTATCTCTCCAATCGTCAATCGTAATTGGAATATTTTGTCGAACAACAGCCCCAACGTAACTTAAAAACATTGCGCTGTTGTGGTCAATTGGCTGACCACTCTCATTCAAGCCAACCTAATAAACTCATATAGTAAGTACATGCTATTAAAAAAAGCTAAAAAAATACACAGCAAACAGAGTATAGTATAGTATAACCTCAAACTTGGTGCCATTGCTCCTTGCTTTAATCACCTTTTGCATTATAGTTGCACCACGTTTGACTTTATTTTCATAAGTCTTAGAGGTGCCAACTTCTTCATTTTGACATTCTATTTCTTTGTTTGTATCCATTTAACTACAACAAGTTGAACATGCAGTTTAGTATAACATCAACAAGCTTAACATGCATCATGCATTATTCTAAACAAGCTCAACATGTATCAATATATATATTTTAAACAAGCTCAACATGCATTTTAATCATTACAAAAAATAAATAACATCAATACCTGAATAATGGTTCGAAGAAAGATGAAATGCGAAGAAAAGATCGAATGCAGAAATTTCACAATAATAAGGTTCACAGAAAAACGTTTTGAAGAAATACGTAATGAGGGTTACGTATTTCAATGAAAATATATGGTTCGAAATGATCTTGGATAGAAATAAGGTTCGAAATGAAGGAGATGATCGTGGATATACAGTTCGTAATGGACGGGATTATAGGGTTTGCAAAAGAAGAGAAGAACGATGAAGGAGATGATCGATAGTGTAGTTTACGTAATGAAGAGGAAACTGAAGAGGTTACTGTTATATATATAACCATTTTACAGCGCTTTTTTATAACCCTTTTACAGCGCTTTTGCAAAGAGCGCTCTAAATGGCCTAAACCTTTTACAGTGCTTGTTAAAAAAGTGCTCTAAAAGGCGTTCTTATTTAATTTTTTAAAATGATCTTTTATGACGCTTTTCCCAACAAGCGCTGTAAAAGACCTCATTGTTTTAGTATGTTAAATAATGGTTTTTTTAAAATCCTTTTACTGCGCTTGTACACATATGCGCTGTAAAAGGACTCTTTACTTTTATTTTTAAAAGTGTCTTTTACAGCGCTTATTAGAACAAGCGCTGTAAAAGGACTCTTTATTTTTATGTTATATGAATGTTTTTTTTAAAGCCTTTTACAGCGCTTGTTCAAAGAAGCGCTGTAAAAGGCCTTATTATTTTTTTATGTTATTTTTGTTTTTTGTTATGTTATTTTTTAAACAAGCTCGGCAAAACCCACATAGTAGTAACTGGTCTCGTCAAACTCCACCTCAACACCCTTCCTCTTCCTCTTCACCAAAATCTCTTCCTCTTCACTAAACTCCACCTCAAAGTCCTTTTATGCATCTTCTTCGCAAACATCAAAGCTTACTCTTTCACAATTCAATCTACGCCTCAACACCCTTTTTATCAAAGCTTAAATCGTAACTTGATCTTCAGGTTCATTGCCATATTGCGAAAAATGGGTTTGTTAACAATGTGTCTGATGTTTTTGTTAACAATGGGTCTGATGTTTTTGTTAACAATGTGTTTTTGGAAATTCCCATGATGCATACAAGGTGTTTGAAGAAAATCCTGTTAGAGAAAGTCATGTTAGGTATCTGATGAATATTATTTTTAAAGCCTTTTACAGCGCTTATTTAAATAAGCGCTGTAAAAGGTCTCTTTATTTTATTTTTCAAATAGTCTTTTACAGCGCTTTATAAAGAAAGCGCTGTAAAGGGCTTTAAAAAATCCTCATGACTAACAAAAAGACTATGCCATAATTTTTAAAAGGTCTATTTATTTTATTTTTCAAAGAGTCTTTTACAGCGCTTTTTCCAATAAGCGCTGTAAAAGGTCTCCATCAGACACCAATTATTGTTGAATACATTAAAGTTCTCCATCAGACACCACTTGGAAGGCCTCGGTTCGAATCTGAATTAAGTGAACTTCGTAAATGTAAGCGCTTTTAAATTACAAGAGTCTTTTACAGCGCTTTATAATGTAAGCGCTGTAAAATGTATCTTTATTTAATTTTTAAAAGGGCCTTTTACAACGCTTGTTAAGACGAGCGTTGTAAAATGTCTCTTTATTTTATTTTTAAAATGGCCTTGTACAGCGCTTTTTTTAAAAAGCGCTGTAAAAGGCCTCAGTATGTTATTTTTGTGTTTGTTTTATTTGGGTTCAATATTGGATGACTGTAACTCAGACATTTATTCCAATCAATTTGCCAATAATTCAGATTACATGCATAGTTCTTAGGAATTGAAATTGTCCAAATTTACATAAACATGCACTTCACCGAAGACCCTTATCCCCCACCCATCAACCAAACTATCCAAAACCCAAAAACTTAAGTCCTAATTGAATCACTGGTTATGCTTGCCTTCTTAGACAACAATAAAACAAGAATAGAACCAGAATAATTCAGATTATAATACCACAATAATTCAATAAAACCAGAATAGAACCAGAATAGAACTAGAATAGAACAATAATTCAGATTAGAACCATAATAGAACAATAATTCATATTACAATAATTCAGATTAGAACCAGAATAAAACCATAATAGAACAATAAAACCAGAATAGAACAATAATTCAGATTACAACAATAATTCAGATTACATGCATGGCTTATATAAAACAATTAAATATGTACATTAAGATGTTCTTTTTCTTTTCATGGTGGGATTCACATTTGTTTGTCCATTTACAATACTAAACGATGGATTAATCCAAATTCCTTCATCATGATCATCTCTATGATATAAACCTTCATCAGTTGAATCAATTTCATGTGGTTGTTGTGATGTTGCAAATAAAAGATCATTACCAACATCTTCATCATTATTGTTATCATCACTTATTTTATTGGTCGATAGGACAACAGACCATTTATCATCAGAAGGATCAGTGACATAAAACACTTGTTGAGCTTGCGACGCTAAAATGAAAGGCTCGTCTTTGTATCCCACCCTATTAAAATCCACAAGCTAGAATCCTGACTCATCAATCCGAACGCCATTATTATTATCGACCCACTTGCAACCAAATATGGGAACATGAAACATTGTGTAGTCTAACTCCCATACGCGCTCGATAACCCAAAATATGATAGATTTGCATATATTGGGTTTTTGTCTTTTGCATTGGAGACATGCATCGCTTCAGCTACGAGAGTGACTCCACTATTTTGCATAGTGGTATGATCATCTTGTTCTTTGGTATAAAATGTGTAGCCGCTAATAACATAACCAGTGTAAGAAAAGACATGTAAGCTCAGACCATTTGCTAGCCACCACAATCTCTGTGAAATTGATCTGGGGTCTATATCAAACTTTGACTTTATGTGATTTTTTAACCATGTTATAAAACTTTGATTGTGCTCTCGAGTTATCCAATTTTGATTCCTATTCATGTTCAAACGAGATAACTGATCCATGTGTATTGTAACCTACGGTTGAACCTCATCATCATTGTGCAGAACATACAATTGTGCCTGTTCCCATTCTGTCCTTGATATAGTCAGCAGTCTCCTTCCAATTATCCCTTCTCCTTAACCAGATGAACAGTAAGGTGAACCATTATATCAAAAAACGAGGGTGGGAAATACATTTCAAGCTCACTCAAAGTAACAACAATTTCCCTCTGCAATGTCGGTAATTTCTGAGGGTCGATCACTTTACTACAAATTTCCCTGAAGAAGAAACATAATCTAGTCAAGGCTAGTCGAACTTTTTCAGGTAAAATGGAACGTATACCTATTGGTAGCAAATGCTCCATTAGAATATGACAATCATGGGTCTTCAAACCTTTTAACTTGAGGTCTTTCATACAAACCAAATTTTTTATGTTTGAAGAGTATCCTTCTGGAACTTTAACTTCGTGTAGAAATTTACATAAAACAATTTTTTCCGTTCAAGATAGAGCATGAGTGGCTGGAGGTAGATATGTGCGATTTTCTTTCTTTATTGGAGCCAATTCATTTCTTATTCCCATATCGACTAAGTCCAATCTTGCGTTGATGCCATCTTTAGACTTTCCTGGAACATTGAGTAACGTACCAATAACACTATCAAATACATTTTTTTCAATATGCATCACATCGAGGAAATGTCTTATATACAATGACTTCCAATATGGAAATTCAAAGAAAATTGACTTTTTCTTCCATCTAGTTTTGACCAGCTCTCCCGCAAAAGGTTTGCCAAATTTATTGGTCAAACCTTGTACTTTTTCAAGTATTTGATATCCAGTCGGTGCTAAAGGAGCTTTACCTTCCTCTGATTTTCCATTAAATGCATTTCTCCACCCACGATACTGATGACTATAAGGTAAAAATCTACGATGTCCAAGAAACACATTCTTCTTACAATGTTTCAACTGCATCCAATTTATACTCTCTTCACATATAGGACATGCACACTGACCTTTAATACTATATCCTGATAAATTACTATATTCTGGAAAATCATTAATTGTGCTGAACAACATAGCCCTCAAATTGAAACATTCTTTCTTATACCCATCATAAACTTCCACACCTGTCTCCCACATACGTTTTAAATCTTCGATTAGAGGAGTCAAGTATACGTCGGTTGTTTGGGTCCAGAAATTAACAGAGACACCATCATAAACTTACGCTTCATACATAACCATGGAGGTAGGTTATATATTACCAAAATCACAGGCCACGTGCTGTGTGAGATGCTTTGAAGACCATGTGGATTCATTCCATCAGTAGAAAGTGCAAGTCTTAGATTCCTTGACTCTATCCCGAATTCAGGATACTCGTGATCAATTTTTGCCCATTGTGGGGAATCTGCAGGGTGTCGAAACATTCCATCTCTAATTCTTTCATCTGCATGCCATGTCAAGTGTTTTGAATCTTCTTCACTGCGATACATGCGCCTAAATCTTGGTATTATAGGAAAATACCACACGACTTTTGTTGGAGTAGATTCTTTCTTCTTATATTGAGAGACACTGCATTTAGGACACGCCTTAAGTAGTTCATATTCATTTCAAAATAAAATGCAATCGTTAGGACACACATGAATCCTTTCGTAACTTGTGCCAATAGAATACAAAATTCGTTTAGCCTTGTAGGTTCGACTGGGAAGTTCATTATCATCTGACAACATATCTTTTATGAGTGTTAATAATTCTGTAAAGCTTTTATCAGACCATCCATTACTCGCTTTTAAGTTGTACAACTTTAATATCGCCGATAGTCTTGTGAATTTAGTACAACCATTATATAATTCTTTCTCTGCATCACTCAACAAACTTTCAAACATTTTAGGACTATCTCAAAGATCTTCTTCAACTGCTTTTGTGATCTCATCAACTCGGTCATACTCATATGTATCTGTATCGAAGTCAGTTGAAGCATATGTCGAACTATTCTCAAAACTAATGTTTCCTTTTTTTTTCTCACCATGTCTTATCCAACATGTGTAGCTTTGATCAATTCCATTACATATTAGATGTACTTCTAATTCATCTTCTCTAACACGTTTTCCAAAACAACATTTTAAACAAGGACAAACTACTCTATTTGGATCTTTTGCATTTTTCACTACAAACTCAACAAACTCCTTCACTCCAATTTCATACTCTTTTGACAATCGATTGGCTGACATCCATTTCCTATCCATATTATACCACCTATATAAATGCAATTACAAAACTAATAAGCTTTCAATACAAAACTAATAAGCTAATAAGCTTACAAAACTAATAAACTAATAAACTAATAAGCTTACAAAAATAATAAACTAATAAGCTTTCAATACAAAACATATCAACAAGTTTCAAAAATAAACCAATATCAACATATCTAATAACAATTTCAATGCAGAAAAGATTTTAAAACAGAACAGATCATGTGATATGAGTTTTTGACAATTTTTGACAATTTCAAAACATAACAGATCTTGTGGTATATATGTGTAGAAGATATTTAAAACATAACAGATCATATAGTATATATGTGTAGAAGAAATTATAAAGATTTTTTGACAAAAACAAATTAAAAAGTACCTGAGACAACGTAGATGGCTGCACAATACGTAGAGGATATTAGGGTTTTGAAAGATGTAGAGGATATGATATGAGGGTTTCCAACGTATATAATTATTTGAAATATGCATTTTATAGCGCTTGTGACAAAAACGTTGTAATAGGTAGTTAAATTCAATGAAAGCGCATGTATTTTACAGCGCTTGTGAAAAAAGCGCTGTAATAGGTAGTTAAATTCAACGAAAGCGCATGTATTTTACAGCGCTTGTGGAAAAAGCGCTGTAATAGGTAGTTCAATTATTTGAAAGCGCATGCCTTTTACAGCGCTTGTGAGAACAACGCTGTAAAATAATACGCGAAAGCGCTTCATTTTACAGCACTTTTTTGACAAGCGTTGTAAAATTCTTATAACGTTATGCGCAAACGTTATAAGACATACAACAGCTCATCTTTTACAGCGCTTGTCAGAAAAAGCGCTGTAAAAGGCTCCGTTATTTTTAAAATATATTTTCAACAGCGCTTGTGTTTACCAAAGCTGTAAAATGGGCGCTGTAAAATGTCATTTTTGGCGTAGTGTCAATTATTAATTATATAATTAATAGTCAATATTAATTGATGAATCAATAAACCTTTATATGATTTTACACACTCCAAATTATATCTAACACAGCTGTCATCCAAACAATGAATTTAACAATAATTTGATCACAAAAATTTGAACATTTTGTGAAGATGTTCAAATAATGTGTTTAAATTGTTCTGTCCACAGAAGAATTGTTCTAAATTTAACCCTCCTACTTTCTTATTATGTTATAAAACAATTATATTTAAAAGTAACAGCTTACAAAATTGTGAAAAAGAACCATAAATATATCCCAGCTTTGAAAAGAGTGTCTTGATGCAAAAAGAAACACAATATCTTAACCCTCACGTGGAGCCCTCAGAAAGACAAACAAGAGGAATAATGAATGGACCTAACTCTGTCCGGTAATACCCCATTATAAGTCATGAGGATGATTTTAAAGTGGGGAACAGCCAAATTTTTCCTTAAAAATAATGGGGCATGGCATGCTCAAACCCTTCCATAATTTCAGACTCTATTACTTCATTTTGGTTCTTCTCTAAGGGTCCCACTCATCCTTTTAGAGTAGTCAATTATACCTACAGAATTATGCAAAGTCATTTTTTTTTAATTAATTCTTGCCTCTCTTTTCTTTCTTCTCTCGTGACTTGGTTAAACCAAAGTTGTATTACAATTTGGTAGATTGCATTTTGTGTGAAACATCCTCTCTTGACTCACTGATTAACAAGTATTTCAAAGAAGAAAGTATTCCCCATAATTTCTATACAATGTACTATGACAAACTGATCCATAAAGTATTCATAGAAAAATTGTAAATTTTATTATAATTATTGTAAGCATTTCTTGTGAATGTTTCTTTAATATATTTACTTTTTTATGTTATAAACAAAATACAATTATTTATCCGATTTCTTAATTAACTTAATTTCAGATAACACATCAGTTATTTATTTTTTTTCTTTTTCTTTCTGATTTAGTCATTTATTTAATTTTACTATAAAATTTAAAAATATAAAAAATGAAAATATGAGTTTATTTAAAGATTTGAGTGATAAATTTGATGAAATTTGCATTATATTGAATATGGTAATTAATTTTATGAGTTTCGTTTCACAATTTTGATGAATTTTTGTAAAAAAAAGGGTGACATTGTTAACATTTTAAAACATAAAAGATCAAATTTTTTACTTACAATTAAATAAATGACTAATCAAAAAGAAAAAAATATATATAAAGGACCCAAGTGTTATCTGAAATTAATTTAAGAACCGCGGGAGCAATTACGCCTAAAAAGAATTATAACATTACTTTTAAAATTTCGTCCTACATAAATTTTATTTAACTTATGTCTTTATTTTTTTTTCAAATATTTAGTTGTTGTAAAAGAAAAATGAAAACCGAAATTTATTTAAGGAATAAACATGAAAGTCGTTAATTTTATGGAAATTAATTAAAAATAAATCCCTTACTAATATTATCAATTATATATATATTTTATATTGTGCTGTGGCAAAGTGGAATAGAATAATTCATGAACAAAATATTATTTTTAGCAAAAATATTCGGCATATTAATCTTAATATCTACGATTAGTTGATTGAAATAGTTTCGGCTGAACTATGATTTTACAAAGCTAAATTATGTTTGATAACAAAAAATTAAGGTCTTAATCTGAATAGTTAT
>JBBPBT010000072.1:5206382-5226013 GCA_037974875.1 Cicer bijugum | reverse complement strand
TATTTTTTTTATCAAACATATATAATTTAAATAATTATTTTAATTATAAAAATAAAAATAAACATTAAACATTTTTCAAGTAGTAGTCATATTAAAATTTCTCATACATTAAATTACATTCCAAGAGTTACCAATCTTCAATAAAACTTTAAAATTAACAATTAATAATATAATTGTGTTAATTAATTTTGACATATATTAATAATATATAAAATAATTATAAACTATTATTATACTTTGTAAATACATTTTAAATGATAGTTACTTTTATAGTAAGAATTTGACTCAATATACTCAAAGAAGGAAACTTAAATTGTTACATAATTCCACTTAAAATAGTTGCAAAATAACCATTATTATTACAGTCATTATAATAATAGTTTTCTATATTATTGAACAAGTGTAAAAGTTATATTTTTACGTATCTAGTTAAGAAAAAAAAAATAAAAAAAAGTACATTTGAGGGGGAGAGAAAATCTTTAAGATCTTCCCGAAGAAAATTATAGAGGGGCTATAGGTAGATGCAGAGTGATCGAAAAGGGTCCTCAACAAGAAACATTAATACCCTATATAGTGTGGGCTTAATCTAAATTCGAAAACTCCAGTTGTAATATTGAATTGAAGAAGTGAAGAGAAAAGTGAAAAAGGTAATTGTTTGATAAGAAGGGACAAGATATTTAAAGATAAATTAGGTAATGAAGAGGTCCTGTGTTCCAATCCTACTTAAACTTATATGGGTCTTATATTCTCTCCTCTTTTGTAGCCTCTGTCAATCTCTGATTCTACTATACTTTTGCATTTATAACCTCTCATTTTTTATTTATTACACAATGCAGACAAGTAATGATGATTGCAATGAACCATGTGATGAAGTGAAAACCAACCAATCCGTTGTCCTTTCAAATTCAACATACTTTTGGATTTATTATTTCACTTTCATTGACAGCTTCTATTCTATTACCTCTCTCTTCATTTTCATCATGCTATTGCTAGCAAGGTTGTAGTAATTAATGAGTATGTACATTTTCCAGGTAAATTAAATTTATCATTGCCAATTTGTCACTGCAATCTGCCTAGCTGTATCTTTTCTGTGTTTAGTAAACTGTTTTTTCGTCAGAGATATGAGAGGATAAGTATTTTCAGGTGTTCAGAAATCACTTCTTTAGTATAATTATCATTAATATTAAACTTTTTTTTTTTTTTTATAAATTTATTTGGTACCCTTTCTAAGAGACATATTTTTCCTTCTATATTTTCTACACTTCTATATAAATGCTTTGGTATTTACCTTTCTCAAAAACTAACAAAGTTTGTTTTTTTCTTTCTCTCTTCTTAGGATGGAGCCACCTCATCATATGTTATTGGGAGGTGCAGAGGAATGTCACAGTAGTGAATCTGGATGGACAATGTATATTGGATCTCCAATAAATCATGAAGATGGAAATTATGAGGATGAAGGTAATAATAATAAAGTGGAATTTTATCAAGGGATGACTCAAACTCAAGTTGATGTTGAAGTTGAAAGTGATGATTCTATGGCTTCTGATGCTTCTTCTAGACCAAGTCATTATATTAATGTTGTTAATTCTTTGGGAAATTGTGAAGGAGGCTATGGTTTGAGACATTTCAAGCAAAAGGTGGAAGAGAATAATCAATTTGATCATGATGAGGCTCATGAGTACTATTGTTTAGATCATGTTAAGAAAGGAAGTAACAAGAAAGAAAATCAAATTGGAGAGACAAAGGGGGAGAAAAATTTGATTTTGAAGGGTTCAGCTCAAGGTGGTGGTAGTGGTGGAAGGGTTAAGGTGAGAAAAGTTCAAAGGGTGGGAACAAGAAAATAGATTTATTTTATTTTTCCTTTAATGGATTTTGAGCTTGTTTTATTGATTAGGTTTTAATTAGTTTCTGTGACAATTGTTGCAATTACTTTGTATTGTGTTATTTTCAAGAATTATTGTTGTTGATCATGATTAAGATTTCAATTTTGAATCAAGCTGGATACGACACGATTGTTTTGATTAACTTCAAATAAACATTTTTCGTTGTACTATATAAGTTGGGATGTGAGAAAAGAATGAAAGTAGTATACATGAAAGAGGCTTGCAGTAATTAACTAAATCCACTATGAGGCCTAAGCCTTCATGAATACCTATTATTTTTGAGAGCTCTTAAACTCTTTTTTTATCAGTCGGATTCTTAAACCAACCTTGTGCAATCGATTGGTATAATATAGAGACCAATAAAAACAAATATATCCTTTTTTTTTTTTTGGTCTTACTGTATCTTTGTTTTTACTAATAGACAACATAGTTTTGTTCGGCATTTATTTATAATTTAAGTATATAGAATAACCTTATAAATTATTTGAATGATGAATTATTGAAAAATGATCCTAAAAGAGATAAGACAATCTAAAATGGTCTTACACTATGTTATGTTTGGTTTGATAGAATTAGGAAAGAGAGAAAACTAAAATTTAGGACCACGTTTTTTTCTCTCTCTAACAAAAGATACTTAACACATTTTTTATTTGTAAAATGTCATTGTAATTTTTCTTTTGACGCGAAACTTTTCCCGCTTCCTCTTCCTCCCTTTTTCTTCCTTTCTTCCTCATGTTTGATGAAAAATCTACAACAACTTATATCTATCTTTCTCAAATTTTTACACCACGTCAAGATCAAATCGGAAGTCATAACATCAAATTGAGATAAAAATTTGAGGTATTGATTAATTTAATACATTTTATCAGTTTCACTACCAATCATGAAGTTATTAACCCACCCTGCAATTTGATTTAATTGTTTTTCAATAATGATCATTCAATTAACATTTGCTCTTTTTATTGACGTGTTTAGCCCTTTTATTTTCTCATTTTTTTTATTATTTAATTTTAATTACAATAAAAACATCTATTATTTATTTTAGATTTGAGGCTTACACATACTTTACAATTTTGATTTGAATGTTTATGTTTTTTGTCGTGTGTGTTTTTTATTTGTTTTTGTGTTTTTTGTTTTGTTGATAAATTTGTGTTTTTGTTTTCATACAAATGTATCATGTATTATATCATTTACTCCATTGTTGCTTTGTGCTACATGTGGAGAAGCCCTTCATAGTGTGATTTGGAGATAATGTCAAATTTAGATAGTGTTGGAGAAGTAAGCAATGATGACTAAAATGAAATAATAGATGAAGTCGACTTGTATGAAGATGAAATGACTGATATTAGAATGTCTATTCAAATTCATGTTTTAAATCATGCTAAGATTTCAATTTTTAATCAATCTGGATAGGATACGATTGTTTTGATTAACTTCAAATTAACAATTGTCGTTGTACTATATAAATTGGGATGTGAGAAAAGAATGAAAAATAGTATACATGAAAGTGGCTTGCAGTAATTAATCCACTATGAGTCCTAAGCCTTCAAGAATACTTATTATTTTTTAGAGGCCTTAATCGGTCGGATTCTTAAATCAACCTTGTACAATCGATTGGTATAATATAAAGACTAATAATAATAAATATATCTCTTTTGTTTTTTGGTCTTAATATATCTTTGTTTTCACTTAAAGACAACTTAGTTTTGTTTGGTATTTATAATTCAAGAATATATAATAACCTTATAAATTATTTGATTGATGAATCATTGAAAAATATCCTAAAAGAGATAACACAATCGAAAATGGTCTGACACTATGTTATGTTTGGTTTGATAGAATTAGGGAAGAGAGAAAGATCGGGAAGAGAGAAAATATGTATAACTTTATTTTGTTTCAACAACAAAAAAATAGAGAAGAGAGAAAATTAAAATGTGGGACAATGTCTTCTTTATTTTTTTTATCTCAACAAGGAAAGAAAGATGTTTAAAACATTTTCAATTCCTAAAGTGCCATTGTAATTTTTCTTGGCGCGAAACTTTTCCCGCTTCCTTTCTCTTTGTTTTTTTCATCTCTTCATTTTATTTCTCCATGTTTTTGACGAAAAATTTGCAACAACTTGGTATCTATCTTTCTCAAATCTTTACATCACATCAAGACTAAATCTGAGACATGGATTAATTTAATATATTTTATCAGTTTCACTAACAATCATCGTGATGTTATTAACTTACTCTGCAATTTGATTTAGTTGCTTCTCTATAGTGGCAGTTCAATTAACATTTGCTATTTTTGTTGATGTGTTTAACCCTTTTATTTTTCTCATTTTTTTATTATTTAATTTTAATTACAATAATAAAACATCTATTATCTTTATTTATTTTAGATTTGAGGCTTACACATACTTTACAATTTTGATTTGCATGGTTATGTTTTTTGTCTTGTGTATTTTTTTGTTTGTGTTTTATGTTTTGTTGATGAATTTGTATTTTTGTTTTCATGCGAATGTATCATGTATTGGATCATTTAATCAACTGCTCATTTGTGCTTCATGTGGAGAATTCCTTCATAGTGTGATTTGGAGATAATGTCAAATTTAGATAGTTTTGGAGAAGTAAGCAACGATGATCAAAATGAAATAATGGATGAAGTCGACTTGGATGAAGATGAAATTATTGATATTGGAATGTCTATTCAAATTCAAGTTTTAAATCATGCTAAAAAAGAGATATGTGGAATTGTTCATGCATTGCATTTGCATCAAATATTGTCAACATGTTTGCATAGTTGAGTTATTTATTCATTAGAAAGTGAGCTCAGACGTTGTGAGCTAATGTGTTATCTAGTGCATACAGAGAAGTATCGAGACATCATACGCATTGGTCATGAAGCATTCATGAAGTTATGCCAAAAACTATGAGGTATTGGTATTGTAAAGGATTCTATAAAGTCTACGGTAGAAGAGCAATTCACCAAATTCTTACATATTATAGGACATAATATTAAAACGTGTACCATGTCTTTCTTCTTTTATCGTTTTGGAGAGACTCTTATTCATCACTTTCACAATGTATTAGGGGATGAATTTTTAGTCCAACCATCTGGTTCAGATGTCCCATCACAAATATTAAACAATAATAGATTTTATCCATTTTTTAAGGTACTATTATATTTAGTTTTTTAAATTATCATTGCAGTTTCTTTAATTAAAGTATTATTAACCCTTTAAGTCAATCCCTTGTATAACTAATTAAATCATGTATAAACTAAGGATTGCATTGGAGCTACAAATGAAACACATATTCGAGTGAAAGTTCCAAGTGCAGAAGTTGCTCGTTTTCGTGGAAGAAAATAGCATCTCACTCAAAATATTTTAGCTCTTTATAATTTTGACATGAAATTTGTAAGACCCTTATTTTTAAAATTCTAATTTATGTATTTTGAGGAATTTTGTGCTGAATTTCTGAGGTGTTTTAGCCAATTTTATGGAATTTTGTGAGTTAAATGCCAAAAATATCTTTTTAGAGACCCGATTAAAATTATTCGCCGATGAATAATTTTATTTAATTACGGTGAATCTTTTGTCGAATAAATTTTTTTTTGAGATGCAGCGTTTTTCGGAAAAATACATATGTCAATTGAATTGCAGCGAAAGAAGATATTTTTCTAAAAAAGTGGTTTGAGAAGTGATGTGAGGTGATGAGTGAAATGATGTTTTTTAAAAATTATCTAGATATTTGTTTAGATATTTATTATTATTATTATTATTATTATTATTATTATTATTTCACTACAAGAAAAACTTAAATTTGTGGCCAACTTTATAAATATTTTGTGACCGAATAAAACCCTCACAAATTAGTGACCGAAAAAGCCCTCACAAAGGCCAAAATTGAAATTGGTCTTTATTTGTGGCTGAAAAAGCCCTCACAAATTTTTAAACATTTAACTGGATTTTGTGGCTGCCTAAGCCCTCACAAAATCACAATATTAATGTTGTGATTTTGTGAGGGCTTAGGCAGCCACAAAATCCAATTAAATGTTTAAAAATTTGTGAGGGCTTTTTCAGCCACAAATAAAGATCAATTTCAATTTTGGCCTTTGTGAGGGCTTTTACAGCCACAGAAAATGCATTTTGTGAGGGCCAAATCCGTCACAAAGGAGTGACATGACCAGTGGAATTTGTGGTTGCAAAGGCCGCCACAAAGAAATGTACAATCCAGCTGGCATTTGTGGCCGCTTTTGGCCGCCACAAATGCTCAAGGTAACACTATATATATTTTTCTCCCCTCCTCCTTCATTTTTTCACATCCAACTTCTCTCTAAAACCTCATTCTAACTATTCTCTCCTCCTTCTCTCTACACAAAATTACTCTTAAGCTTCATTTATTATTAATTTAAATATTTTATTATTAATATTTTATTATTTAAATTAATGATTAATTTAATTATTAATATTTAATTTTAATTTAAATATTTTATTTTAAATTTTTAAATATATTAAGATTAGTTTATTATATATTAAATTTAATTTATAATTACATTATATTTTAAATTTAATTTTAATTTTAATTTAATTATAATTTAAATTTTAAAATTATATTTATATTAATTTATTATATATAATCTTATAATAAACTATTAATTTTGAATTTAAAAATTAATTTATTAAATACGAATTATTTTGTGGCGGCCTAAGCCCTCACAAAATATATTGTTTTTTAATTACGTTGACATTTGTGGCGGCCAAAAGCCCTCACAAAGGTCCAATTAGGCAAATTCAGCATGTCCTTTGTGGCGGCCTATGCCCTCACAAAGGTCCAATCAGGCAAATTCAGCTTGTCCTTTGTGGCGGCCTATGCCCTCACAAATGTAGACTTTTATGGCTGCAAAAGCCCTCACAAATGCCTGTCTTTTGTGGCTGCAAAAGCCCTCACAAATGCCAACCTGTTTCAGGCACTTTGTGGCTGCAAAAGCCCTCACAAAATCCACCTTTGTGGCTGTTTTTTTCCCCTTTGTGATAGCTTTTGGCCCTCACAAAATTCATGTTTTCTTGTAGTGTTTTAATATATTATATATATATATATATATATATATATATACACACGAAAGAATGGAAGAGAACTTTTTCAGTGTAGCTTTCACACTTGCATCTTCTTTCTTTCTTCTCCTCTGTTTCAAAAGCAAAACGAGCAAAGTGTTGGTTTTTCCAAAAACCAACAAACATAAATTTCATTTTTCTTCAACTTCTAAGTTTTCATTCGAGAAGTGACAGAAGAGAAAGTTGCTCATCTCCACGCTACGGTGCTAGTGAGCCAAATTTGGAAGCGACGTCACGAACTTAAATTTTACCGGAATTAATCGTGGTGCCGTAATTGGTTGTTAAAGCTACAACGCAGGTAAGGGCTCCTTCCAAACTTTTTGTTTGCATTTAGGACATTATTTGTGATTTTGTGGAAAATAAATTTGATGTATTTGAGGTGTGATTTTGTGCAAAATTAATTTAATGTGATTATGTGTAATTTAGCGGAATTTAAATTGGAGGTGTGGTTTGTGGTGATTCAAGTTTGGTGTGATTTATATCATTAATATTGTTTATGCATTTTTGGACATATGAAAACTCTTTCGAGGAGTATGCTAAGACGAAAGGTTCATTTGAGCATTTGAAAATATAAGAACTTTGCTATGTGATATTTGTTAATTTCGGTTGGTGACCTTTACAATTATTGTGGAAATATGGGCTTTGCCCGCAGATGAGAATCTAGATCATCCTACCGGTTAGTACCCTGGAGATGGGAAAGTAGTTAGTCATACCTAACCAAAGTTGTGTCAAGAGGATCTTGCGGGGCGCGTGGAGAGATCATCCGGGTTGTGTAGTTTTGTAGCATGATCAGATTAAAGGGTTGTATAGGGTTTAGTTGTATTTCTTTTGTGGATGTGTTTATTTCAATTTTAAAGACTGTACATATACCTCATATTGTCAGCTTGACTTTTATTTTGATGGGTCATTGTACCATTTTTTTGATGCGACGTGGGGAAGTTAAAATTCTTGGGATAGTGCTTTTGTACAGGTGTCTGCCGAGAATACTCTAGGGGTATGAGCTATGTCGAATAGGTCTCATAGCCCTAATGTATTTTGTCGTGTAAATACTTTTGGTTTGTATTTCAAAAACTATTTCCGCTGCTTGTAAATATTGTTGGTTTTTGTCGTTATGTTACGACTTAAAAATTTATCCAAAAGTATTTATTTGTTTGTTTCTTTGTTTTTTAAAAAAAAATACATTCGCACTGTTAAAAATCGAGGTGTCACAAAATTCACGTACGTGTTAGCTGGGTGGGAAGGGACAACATCCAACTCTAGAATTTTAAAAGATTCTTTAACTAAAGAAGACCCTTTAATAATTCTTAAAGGTTAGTGGGATGGTTAATATAATAATTTTATAAAACATTGTGCATTGAACCTATTTTGACTTAACAATACCAAATTTTACCTCGGGGATGTCGGATTTTTGCTAAAATGTGGATTACTAACACCATATTGAGGTTTTCGTTATAACTTAAAGGATTATTCAACTTGTGGTCCACAAAATTCCTTGGAACGATTCAACCTTCGACTTTCATCACTTCAAAATATCATAGAGAGAACTTTTGGTGTTTCAAAAAAGAGATTTCCAATAATAGCCAGTGGCACTGAACCACATTATTCATTTGAAGTAACAATAGACATATTATTTGCTTGTTGTATACTACATAACTTTTTAATGGTGTGGACATTGATGAAGGCTTAATAGCTAAAGTTGATCGTGATTTGCTTCAAAATGACATAGATATATCACAAACACAACAATGTGATGAATACTATCAACTAGGATCACTTCTAAGGGACAATGTTACAACTGAAATATATGTATGAAGTCTAATGTAGTTGTGTCAGATTTATGATTTCTTAGTTAATGTAGTTTATTAGTTAAACTCAATGTAGACAACGTGTTTGTATTGATTTTACTATATATGTTGTTTTAAAAAGGTAGATATTTTATATATTCATGTACTTGATTCGTTTGAAAATGTTATGGATTATTGTTTAATGAAAATATGATGTGCATTGTATTATCTTCTTTCTTTTGAAACCAAATGTATTTATAGGTTGAAAGGTAAAGGATAAAGGTCAAAGTGTTAAGTCTAGACAAACTAGTGAGGAAATCTTAAGGTGGACTGATGATATGGATTAAATAGTATTGAGTGCTTTGATGGAAGAGGCCAATAAAGGGAACACACATGACAATACATGGACAACATAAGCATACTCTAATGTAGTAGGTGTTTTGCGGTCTCTTATTGCTCCAACCATGACAAAGCAACATATGAAAAATAGGCTGAAAACTTTGAGAGATCATTTTGCTGAATCATATGATCTATTTGGTAGATTAAGTGGATTTTCATGGGATCCAATAACTAGGTGGTTTCATGTTGAGGTTGAAGTATGGCATGATCTTATAAAAGTGATTATTTTTTCATTTCATTTAGTAATATAGACTATTAATTTTATTTACTACAAAGTATATGATGTGATTAAAGATAGGAAAAACCACATGCTGCCAAGTGAAAAACCATGTCAATCAAACATTATGATAGTTTGGAGGAGCTTTTTGGGTTAGATCGAGGTGTGGGCCAAACATCTTCTACTTCTAACATGTGAAACAATCGTTTGGAAAAGAAAATGAAAAGAAAAAAGGACAATATTGATCAAAATGACTCAATTGATGATAATTACATTGCTGACCAACATGTTGATATATTTGATGAAGGGCGAGAAGAGCCCCAGTTGTTGACTCATATAGTCCAACTTTTGGACAATCACATCAGTCTACAGGGACATCTCGTTCTCGTGGAACAAAGTGTAAGGCTCCGATGAATGATTATGTGTAGGTTTAATTGGAGAAAATGACGAGTGGCATTCAACTTGTAGCTGAGGCATGAAATAAGGAAATGACATTTTTTATCAATTGAATGATGTGGCTAAGCAACAAATAGAAATATATGAACGACAAGTCATAGCTATTAAGAAGCGCAACGAAATCTTACGGAATAGTAGACCTCGAGTTTATACATGAGCAAATGTATGGAATATGATGTCTGACCTTCTTTTGTTACAACAATTTCGTTTCTAATGTTATGAATTTCTTTGCAATGACAACAAAAAGAAGGAGCTAATTTTTTGTGTGCCCCTGACAAGCGCCTACAAGTTCTCTATCAAATGATGAATGCTTTCAAGACGGTGTCTTTTTGTGTAATATATCATAATTATCTTTACCTCTTGTTATTTTTGTATATATGTACTAAGGACACATTTAGTGCCTTATGTTATGTAATATATCAAATATTTTTGTTGATCAGATTCCAAACATGACATTTCTTATATTTTAAATTACTTATAGAAATTTGAAGTCAATTTATTATTTTGAAGAAGTAGTTTTCTTGTTATTATAATTGTGGTCTGATGTTGTTATGGACGACTAGGACTTGTTAGATGAGTTTATTAAATTTTTGTGAAGATACTTACTTGAAACAATACTATTATAATCATTAAAATTGAACGTGTAAGCTAGTATTTGGACTTGAATCAAGTTCTATGTAAGCTTAAGGAGTTTTCTTATATGGTTACTAGTGCAATACAATGCAGACTACTTATACATGAAATTTCCATCCAGAAGATTTAATTTAAAAGAACAGTTACGTATTAGCATAAAGTACATTGTCAAAAAATGCTAATTTAGATAGTTTTTTTAATAGGTCATAAACATGTTTATATGTGTTTGGTTTTCATTATAGCCTTCTCCACTGCTTTTATTTTTAGATTCTACTACTTATTAGATTAATAAAACAAACTATGTCATAATATTTGGTCCAGAAAAATTACATTATCAATGTTAGATAATGTTATTATATATTAGTATTAAGGGTATTTTAGACAGTTATTATATATTAGTAGTAAGGGTATTTTAGATATTTCTGTTCTTTTATATATATACTCATTGTAACCCTATTAACTTAAGTTTGGTTCATTCTATGTTATGAAACCCTAGAGTGGTTGTCTCTCTTCTTCCTCTTTTTATTGTTAACATGGTATCAGAGCCTATTTCGATCCTCCTTGATTCCGCCTCTATTCCGCTGCCGAGTTCCCAACAGTTTGGGATCTATTGTAAAGAAGAGAGACAACCACCCTAGGGTTTCATAACATAGAATGAACCAAACTTAAGTTAATAGGGTTACAATGAGTATATATATAAAAGAACAGAAATATCTAAAATACCCTTACTAATAATACATAATAACTGTCTAAAATACCCTTAATACTAATATATAATGACATTATCTAACATTATCTAAAATACCCAAAAGAGACTATTTCAAAAAAAAAACATCGATTGCGCATTCGTTAACCGTTGGATCGGGCTGATTTTTGGACAGTAGGTTCATAATATTCAGGTCTTCATCTTCAACGGTCGGATTGGCGAAACGACATCTGGAGGGGGAGAAATCGTGCTCGCCCAGAAGCAGGTTATCCCTAATTTATTTTCTCTCAGTGATTGTGTTTGTCGTATTTTCCTGTCATTAATTGTTATGGCTGGTGCTAAGGATGATTCTCTTCAAGCACATTGGAAAACACATGGTCCGAAATTGGGGAGAGCACATAAGAAGAATTTTAGGGGACCATCGTCCAATGTTGTTGCTTCTGTTCCTCCTACCATTGACTCTAGTTCTGATTTTGGTTTGGTTCAGATGATTTCAATTGTTGTGGTTCTTTGCTGATTTGGTTGGTAATTTAATTGTTCGTCTCTCCTATCTCTTTGGTTGATTTCTTTTGTGTTGTCGCTCTCTTTGTTGCTTCTTCTGTTTGATTGCTCCTCTCTCTGTTGCTTCTTCTATTCGATTGCTCCTCTCTTTGTTGCTTCTTCTGTTTGATTGCTCCTCTCTCTAGTGATTTGCTTTGTTGCTTCTCTCCATATTGATTATTCTCTTTGGTTGCTTCACTCTAAATTAACACTCTTTTGTTATTGGTTGCTTCTCTCTTTGGTTAATTTGGTTTGATGTTGTTTAGTTTGGTTTGATTTAGTTTTGTTTGGTTTCGGTTTGATTTTTTGTTAGCTTGGTTCTTCTCTTGATTTTGACTATTTGATATGATTTCTTGTTGGTTTGGTTTCTCTCTTTATTGTGATTGTTTGATATAGCTAATGATCCTCTCTTTTGCTTATGCTTCTTCTGTCGTTGCTTCTCTCTTTGCTGGTTCTTCTCTTTGATTGTTGCTTCTTCTTTGGTTCTTCTCTTTGTTGGTTCTTCTGGCTGTCCAACCACCTCCTGCGATTGTTGATCCTCCTCGCTACCCCTCTCGTCAACTTTGTCTGAGCTTTCTTTCTATAAAGAGGTTGTTCTTGATCCTATTTGGCAGCAGGCTATGGCAGAAGAACTATCTGCATTGCACAAAATCAATACTTGAGAATTAGTATCTCTTCCTCCTGGAAAACGTGTTATTGGGTCTCGTTGGGTATACAAGATCAAAACGAAGTCTGATGGATCAGTTGAGTGCTACAAAGCACGTCTAGTTGTTAAGGGTTTCTCTCAACATTATGGTATGGATCATGAAGTAACTTTTGCTCCTATAGCCAACATGACCAGTATTCGTACTCTTCTTCTTTACAGATTGCTGGTTTGCTCACAAAGATGCATTCCATTAAAAGTTTTCGTTTTTTAGTTGACAAACTCTTGATGCTCCATGTTAATGCATCGTGAGTTTGAGGGGAGATGTTAGATAATGTTATTATATATTAGTTAAGGGTATTTTAGACAGTTATTATATATTAGTAGTATGGGTATTTTAGATATTTCTGTTCTTTTATATATATACTCATTGTAACCCTATTAACTTAAGTTTGGTTAATTCTATGTTATGAAACCCTAGAGTGGTTGCC
Organism: Cicer bijugum; assembly: GCA_037974875.1. NCBI lineage: Eukaryota > Viridiplantae > Streptophyta > Magnoliopsida > Fabales > Fabaceae > Cicer > Cicer bijugum. The sequence goes on along the minus strand of JBBPBT010000072.1, from coordinate 5,213,160 downwards.
CCTCTTCTTCCTCTTTTCATTGTTAACAATCAATATTTGTGTCAACATAATAGCATTACAAATATTAATGTGGTTGCGTGCTTTATTTTAGCTATGTTGGTGAATAAGAATTAAACCTAGCCACAAATTTTATAGTGGAGTAATGGTGGTGTATTTGTAGATGAATTGTAATTTTAAACTATGTTGTCTCCAACACCAATTAATAATATTTTTGAGTGACTTTTGTCGTCGGATAATATTCTACAAAATAATGATGGAGAGAGTGGAGCTAATGGTCAAAAGAATTACTATGAATATGGTTGATGTATTTGAATAATATTTGCTATTTTTATTTTTGGTTTGTATCAATTTATTATACATTACACTTGTAAGTACAGAAGTACGCCTAAGAGGGGGGGGGGTGAATTAGGTGTAGGTAGATTTTTCTGTTTTTCATTATATGGAAGTTGGATTTTGTGAATTTAGAAACAAGGCTTAATAACAACTGCAGTAAGTAAATGACACTTTAAGATTTATCCTGGTTCCCCTTATAACCAAGGGTACGTCCAGTCCTCTTGCACACCACAAGAGATTAATTCAATACTTGTTAGAAAATATACAACTCCCACCTTGGGATTCTTGCTACGAAACTTCTAACAATACTTCAAAGATAGCACACCACTATCTTAGATTAAACTATTTTATACAAATGATACAATTGATACAATCAGGTTTGAATGAGTGGTATATTGATAAACAACTCAATAACAATTCAAGTACTTGAGAACCTTTTAAAATGATATGAAAATCTAATGCAAGTACTTAGAAAAATCAGAATTTTGTTCAAAGTTGTTCAATGAATTGATTCAAGGATTGTTAATTTTTAATCTGAAGTTATGGGGTATTTATACTCCATAAAACATCCCAGATCTGAAAAATTGTAATGTTTCCAGGTGTATTCGAATACAGTATATGTTTATTCGAATACACGTCTGTGTAACGTTCAAAAAATTCAAATTTTATATCTTGTATTCGAATACACATTGGTGTAGTCGAATACAGATTAGTGAATTTAGCCTCTGACTTAGCTTGTATTCGACTACATATGTGTGTAGTCGAATACACATATAGCAATTTTGGCGACTGACTTGATGTGTAGTCGACTACACATTGTTGTAGTCGAATACAACATTTAAATTTTTGCCTCTGACTTAAGTTGTATTCGAATACAACATGGTGTATTCAAATACACTTATGTACTTAGTCAAAAATATGATTTTTAAATACTTTGTTAATGTGGTTTGGACTTTTGAAACTATTTTAAATGCATGTATAAATGTGACTTGTTCTCATGTTCTTGAAGTATTGGTTAGTATCATATACCTTTACATTTTATCATCTATTGTTTTAATTGGAAGCTTATTATGAAGCTTATTGATCTTCTTTTTGATCTTGTTGCATTGTCCATAGTTGGTGGTTTTGTCGTCATCAAAAACATGTATTTTACAACACTTTAGTGGTGGTGTGTTTAATTTTTTGTTTGTATGACATAATTTATTAATTTTGGAATGTTTTATTTTGATTGGTAGTAATAATTTAATTAATATTAATATTAATTTTTTATATATAATATTATTTTTTAATGTTAATTTCAAATTTTATAAAATTATTTTTTTTAATAAAGTCACACATTTGTGGCGGCCTAGATCCACAAATGGGATAGTTTGTGGTGGTCTAAACCCTCACAAAGGACAATTTTTGTGGCGGCCTTAGTCCTTACAAACATATATTTTTTTAAATTACTTTGTCTTTTGTGGCGGTCTGAGCCCTTACAAATGGTAACAAAAAAAACTCAATTTTGTGGTCGTTTTGATAGCCACAAACCTTTGTGATTGGCTTATTTGTGGTTATCAAAGACAATCACAAATATGCGGTGTTGTGGCTGCTTTTATGATTTACACGTATACAAGAGGGTTTTCTTAGAACACAAAGAAGTAAATGAATGCAAAGATTTAACCAGATCAACTAGTTTAATTAGAATGATGCGTGAGTATTATAATTATGGTGTGCAAAAATATGATTAATTGGACCATTCATAAATTGAATTGCATTGCACCACAAAAAACAAACCATTTAATTAAAGAGTTCATAAATAGAATCACATATTTAAAATAATTCAGTTAACCAAACTTAATTTAAAAATTAATTTAACAATTTTAAAATTTCTTTAACCTCAATTAAGATTTTTTTTTCTTACAAAATTTTTAAATTAAATCATTTTTTTTCTTGAAAAATTTTTAAGAAAAAAATCAAAAACATTTTTTCCGAAAAGTTTTCGATTTTTTTTTGAAAAAAAAAATATTGAAACTCTTTTCTAGAATTTTTTTTATATCTATTTTTCTCGAAAATCCTTTTCTAGAAAGAAATTGAAAACACTTTCTCAAAAAAATTGTCAAAATAATTTCGAAATTATTTTTTGAAATTATTTTTTATTGAAAAATATTTTTCATTTATTTTTTGAAATTTTTTATCCAAAGAATTTCAAAACTCTTTTTTTGAATAACTATTTTGAAATTGATTTTAACTAAAAATTGGTTCAAAATATTAAACTAATTTAAATTTTTAAACCAGTTTTAAACCGGTTCAAAAGTGAATTGAACTTGATTTGAAAGTGATTTTCAATAACTAATCTAAAACATTAATATGATCCAATGTTGTTTGATTTTTACACCATAAACATCTCTAATTATAAGAGCAAGAAGACACAAATAATAAAACTGCTAAACAAACAAATACTTTTCCACCTAATTTTTCTTCCCTTTGTTATCATTAAAAAGTGTAGTCGAAAGACTGGAGAGGGAAGTTTGAGTACGGTAAAAAAATTAAAAAATAAAATGAAGTAGAACATTTTGAGGATAAAAAAAAAAAAGCAACGATATCATATGTGGTAAAGGAGAGTCTGATGTAGGTATGACAACGAGGCATAGCGGAGAAGAATTTTGCTTCCTCCACCTTCGCACTCGACTAATCGGGTGAAATCCGTCGTTACCCTCGTTTCACAGCAGATATCATAATAGATATAAACTTTAAGCCACATGTCCGCCCGCAACGGGGTTTGAGTTTCCCCATCCACACCCTTATCCATTCATATATATATATATATATATATATATATATATATAATTATAAATTTAAAAATCATATCTATTATAATTAATATAGTAAAATAATTTTTATTAGACAATAGTACTAAAATTAAAAAATATTTTTTATAGAGATAAGATTATAATTTTTAATATTTAAAAAAATGTTAATTATATTCAATATGGATCTGTATATAAAATTTTAAAATTACATTAATATTACTTGAGGGGCGGGTAGATAATACCAAATCCGTCCACGTCCCCAAATTTTAATTTCGAAAAAAATTCGCACTTGCATCCAATCAAAATGGGTCTTTCCCACCCAAATCACGATGATTTTGATAGATACATGCAGATGCGGGTTTTATTATCATCCCTATTCTGATATCACTAGCATAAGAAATTAATTCATATTCTATTACAAAATGAATAAGTAAATTCTTTATTCAACATAAGTAAAAATAATAACAAATTAAATACTCTCACAATAACATAAAAAAAATATGCAAGCATATATGTAAAGGATTAAGTATAAAAATAAAGAAATAGACTATAAAGACTTAAAAAAATCACCTAAAGAGAGAGAAGAATTAGTGAAAAGAGATGAAGAATCTATTATTTTATACTTATTTTTTAAAAACTTTATTCGATCTTTATAAGATGACAAAAGGGAGAGTCGTCAACCAAACTAATAAAATAGATCAGAAAAACTAAAGAATGAATACATCAGTTAAACAAAAATGATAATTAAAAGAATAAAAACAAGAGAAGTCATTCATACTAATTTTAATAAAAACAAGAAGAGGTTTGTATCCTAAACGTAGACACAATTATATTTTTCAAGTGTAAAACATAAGAGTATCATGCTTTCTGGTTAGTTCTACTCTTTTACAATGCCACCTCTTACTTAACAATTCTAACATGCACAAAATTTCCTAAAGGTATTTCTCTAATATTCCACACAATTTCTTATATATTAGTAAACATGGAATTCATAAATTAGTGACACTTCTTTCATTAATGTGTTAAGAGCTTTTGTCTTTTCTTTGAACTCATGGGATAGTTTTGCTATAGCTTCATATCTTCTTTCCTCTAAATAAATGTATACTTCACTATAAATACTTTACAAATCTCACATGTTTTTATTAATTTTTTATTCTATATAAAAATTTGCATCTTGAAATTAGATGACTTAAATAGTATCCCATGTGCAAAAAATAAGAGGTTGCTTAAGAGAAGAGTTTTGTATCTTAAATACAAGAAGACATCAATATCATCAATTTTAAGGTGGTTCCAATTTCTGCGGCAATTTTAGTCTTCTGTTCTTGACCATATTTACATTGCAAATTTACTACTAATGAGTAAAACTGATATTTTGATTCACATTTCTAATTTAACTCATAGTTATTGATATTAGATGACAACATATGTATGTATATTTGGATTAATCGTTCTTGTTTCTAATTTATAGTTTGTACTTTACAAAAGTGTTGTCAGCTTGTGAATAAAATCCATGCATTGTTTCAAAATTTAAAAAATTATTTAAAAATGTTAAGACTACAATAGTTGTTTGTTGCATTTTCATATTTGAGCTGGCTCCACTGCTCGAGTTGGCTTAACTCATTTTCAGTCTCATCCTCTTGATTCATATGTGAGTATGTCCCTGCTTATCACCCCTTTGTTCTTCTTTGGATCATATAGCTTGTAAGCTCCAGTGGTCTCATATCCCAACTTTGTCAAAACCTCAGATGCCACAACCAATCTTCTTTCCTAACTTCAGCAGTTAGGCACTTATTCTCATTGATCTAGATATCAATCTTGAATGTTACATTTTTAGACAGTGGTTCCATCAAGATCAATATTCTTGAACTATCAAACAATATCATTTCACCATGTTCCATCTTCATAGAGTACCTTTTATCAAGTAGATGTTTAAGGCTTAGCAGATTATTTTTCATGTTTGGCACATACAACACATCACATATGAATGATTGTTTTCCATCTCTCTTTTGAATCAATATTTTTCCTACTCCTTCTGCAGTTATTGAACTATTATCTGCAAATCTGATATCCCTTTTCACCTTCTCACCAATGCTCACAAACCAATCTTTATGGTCAATCATGTGATTTGAACAACCTGTGTCAAGGTACCACTACTCTAGGTAGTCATTATCTGATTTTGTTGTAGCCATTAACAACACCTCATATGAGTTTGAATCCTCAGCTACCATTTGAACTTCATCTCCCTCTCTTTTCACCTTCTCATAAATGCTCACAAACCAATCTTTATGGTCAGTCGTGTGATTTGAACAACACGTATCAAGGTAACACTGCTCTAGGCAATCATCATCTGATTATGTGGTAGCCATTAACAACACCTCATTTGAGTCTGAATCCTCAGCTACCATTTGAACTTCATCTTCCTCTCTTTGAACCTTTTTGAATTTGCATTCATTTACAAAATGTTCTCATTTTTTACAATTATAACAATGGTTTAGTAGAAAGTTTAATACAGGAGACTTTGATAGCTCTAGCTCTAGCGGTGAATGTGTTTGAAAGCAGAAGTGGTTAGAGGTAGAGGATCTCTTATCCTTAAAATCATTTACTTTGATGTATGTAAATGTTTTGTGTTATGGGAGTGATGTTAAAGGTCATGGTGTTTACATGTTGTTGAGTATACATGATGTGGTGAATTATGTGTTATTTGAAAAGATGATTATGTCATTCTTTTGGATGCATGGTGTAAGTCAACGTGTTTGAAAAAGGGCTATATTTTTGTGAGTGATATCATTGAATAGTTTTTACCGTTCTTTAGTGAACTTTACCCTAATCAGAGATGGTGATATCTCACAATCATGTGAATTGATATATATAATCATTGTATTAGCGTTTTTATATATTAAATAAATATTTATATTTTCATTTTTTATATTATATTACTATCAATTTTTTTTATATAATCTATTTTTTAATAATAATTTTGAATTTTGTAATTTTTTTTAATAAAGTTACTAATTTTTGGCGGCTTAAGCTTTCTTGTTCATCAAGTTTATCATTTGTGGCCCCTCGCAAATTTTTGGCATACTTTCCTCTTACAAATTTGTGACAGTTGAAACTCTGAAAAAGGGTTATAAAAAAACTAACTTTTATGGCTATTTTGTTTGCCACAACACTTTGTGATTAATTTATTTATGACTGTCTTAGGTCACCACAAATTCAACTGTTGTAGATTTTTTTTCTTTGTGGGGACTTTTGACCGCCACAAATAAAGAATTTTCTTATAGTTTAAAGACTAAGTTAAGTTTTTCTTGTAGTGTAAACACTAAGTTGTTTTTGTTTAATATTCTTAACAAATAAAAATTACCTTCACTATTTAGAGAACTATACTGAGTCTCACATCTTTTTCTCATAGACTAAGATAGATATTTAGTACTCTATAAATTACCCTTTACATGTGACTAAGAACATTAAAATACTAATCATCATCAATATCACATAATTATCATTAACTAGTTAATTTCTCAATAAATATGTGGCTAAATTACATCAGTGGATTTGTATTTTGTTGATGATGATTATCAATTTTATGGGTTTTGGTTGAAAAATTTGATGATTTTTTTAATTTTTTTTTTTAAAAAAGGACAACAATATTGACA
>JBBPBT010000072.1:5186504-5206372 GCA_037974875.1 Cicer bijugum | reverse complement strand
AAATACTAACTTGATGCCGAGTAGCGTCTGACTTCAAGCTTTCACTCACGTACGATGCTTGCAAGTCTTCGAAATAATTAGCAAGCACTACAAAAATAAAAATCAATAACATTAATTAGTTATATCAAATTAAAAAATAAAATTAAAAAATTACATATATAATATAATTTATATACTTACCAAATTTTAAATGTAGAGTAATTTTGTGTAGAGAGAAGGAGGAGAGAATAGTGAGAATGAGGTTTTAGAGAGAAGTTGGATGTGAAAAAATGAAGTAGGAGGGTGAGAAATATATATAGGATTGGCCTTGGGCATTTGTGGCGGCCAAAGCGGCCAGAAAATCCAGCTGGATTTGGGCGTCTTTTGTGGCGGCCTTTGCAGCCACAAACGCCACGTGCCCAATCCTTTGTGGCGGCCTATGCAGCCACAAACGCACTGGTCTTGTCAATCATTTGTGACGGATTTGCCCCTCACAAAAGTCATCCTTTGTGGCTGTAAAAGCTCTCACAAAATCCAGAAATATTTAACTAGATTTTGTGGCTGCCTAAGCCCTCACAAAATCAAAATGTTGTGATTTTGTGAGGGCTTAGGCAGCCACAAAATCCAGTTCAATATTTAAAAATTTGTGAGGGCTTTTTCAGCCACAAAAAATGACCAATTTCAATTTTAGCCTTTGTGAGGACTTTTTCGGTCACAAATTTGTGAGGGTTTTATTCGGCCACAAAATATTTATAAAGTTGGCCACAAATATGTGTTTTTCTTGTAGTGAATTTTTTTTGTGCTTCTGACATGCTCCTACAAGTTCTCTATCAAATGATGAATACTTTTTGGATGGTGTCTTTTTGTGTTATATATCATGATTATCATTACCTCTGACTAATTTTGTGTATATGTACTAAAGACACATTTGATGCCTTGTGTTATGTAATATATCAAATATTTTTGTTGATCAGATGCCAAACATGACATTTCTTATGTTTTAAATGACTTATGAAAATTTATCATTTTGAAGAGGTAGTTTCCTTGATATTATAATTGTTGTCTGGTATTATTATGGAGGACTAGGACCGTTAGATGAGTTTATTAAATTTTTTAGAAGATACTTAGTTGAAACAATAATATTATAATCATTAAAATTGAATGTGTAAGCTGATATTTGGACTTGAATCAAGTTCTATGTAAGCTTATAGAGTTTACTTATATGGTTACTAGTGCAATACAATGCAGACTACCTATAAATGAAATTTCCATCCAGAAGATTTAATTTAAAACAAGAGTTACGCATTGGCATAAAGTACATTGTCAAAAAATGCCAATTGGATAGTTTTTTAATAGATCATAAACATGTTTATATGTGGTTGGTTTTCATTATAGCTTCCCCACTGCTTTTATTTTTAAGTTCTAATATTCATTAGATGAATAAAACTAACGATATCATAAAATTGGGTTCAGAAAAATTACTTGATCAATATTTGTATCAACCTAGTGGCATTCCATACATTAATGTGGCTGCGTGCTTTGATTTTAGCTATGTTGGTGAATCAGGGTTGAACCTAGCCACAAATTTTATAGTGGAGAAGTGGAGGTGTACTTGAGTATGAATTGTAATTTAAAACTATTTTATTTTCAACACCAATTAATAATATTTTTGAAGGATTTTTGTCTTCGAATAATATTCCACCAAATAATGATAGAGGGAATGGAGCTAATGATCAGAAGAAGTACTATTTAGTGGTGGTGCGCTTAATTTTTTGTTTGTATGATATAATTCATTAATTTTAGAATGTTCTATTTTGATTGATAGTAATAATTTAATTAATATTAATATTAATTTTTTTATATATAATATTATTTTTTAATGTTAATTTCAAATTTTATAATTTTTTTTAATAAAGTCACACATTTGTGGCGGTCTATGTCCTCAAATGGGACAATTTGTGGTGACTTAAGCCCTCACAAAGAATAACTTTTGTGGCGGCTTTAATCCTTACAAACGCTTACTTTTTTAAATTGATTTATCTTTTGTGGCGGTCTAAGCCCTCACAAATGATAACAAAAAAACTCAATTTTATGGCCGTTTTAGTAGCCACAAACCATTGTGACTGACTTATTTGTGGTTGCCAAAGACAGTCACAAATATGCGTGTTATGGCAGCTTTTATGATTTACACATATACATTTGATTTTAACTAAAAATTTGTTCAAAATATTAAATTAATTTATATTTATAAACTAGTTTTAAACCAGTTCAGAAATGTAGTGAACTTTATCTAAAAGTGATTTTCAATAACTAAACTAAACCATTAATATGATTCAATGTTGTTCGGTTTTTACACTATGAACATCCCTAACTATAAAAGCAAGAAGACACAAATAATAAAACTAGTAAGCAGTCAAATACTTTTCCACCTAATTTTTGTTCCCTTTGTTATCATTAAAAAGTGTAGGTGAAAGACTCGAGAGGGAAGTTTTGAGTACGGTAAAAAATAAAGTGAAGTAGATCCGTTTGAGGATAAAAAAAAAAAAAGCAACGATATTGGATGTGGTAAAGGAGGACTCATGTAGGTATGGCAACAAGGCAGTGCGAAGAAGAATTTTGCTTCCTCCACTTTTGCACTCGACTAATTCGGGAAATTTTGTCTCTACCCTCGTTTCATAGCTGATATCATAATATATATAAACTTTAAGCCACATTTCCTCCCGCAACGGAGTTTGAGCACTAGTAGAAAATGGAGCTTTTAATACGGCAGATTTAAGTCATTTAACTGCCACCAGATTTAACAAATGAGACGAATGTATATTTAAATCGATTGACCCGTATAAACGAGTTAACAAAATTATGCGGTGGCAATTTTCTAAATACGTGAAACACGTTAACACGGTTATATTTACAATCGACTTAATAGATACGAGAAAAATAAAATTAAAAAATTAATATATCCGATTAAACTCTGTCGCTAAATAGGTTACTTGACAAACGACTTAATAAAATGAGGCGGTGACAATTTTGTAAATATTTAAAAAAAATTTAATGTGGTTCTATTAATAACCGACTTAAGATGATTTAAAGGGAAGGTAAAGAATAAAATGTTTTATCTTCCATAAGTTAACTACGTGTAACTTTTTAGCTTCCACTTTATTAACTAGTGTATTATAAATCTTTGCTATTCTCTAACCATATTTTTAACTGCTTTTAGTCGACTCGACGTCCATCGTCCAACTCAATTTCATTTTTCATTAGCTTCACGATAGCCAATTTCATCGCCACCTTCTTCACAATCGTGTTTCATCGCCACCATTTCAGGTATGGTCGTTGAAGTTATTGACTAATAAATTTATATGCATAATTTTTTTATAATTTTCTATTCTTCTATTGTTGATATATAACAATAATTTTGTGACGTTGATAAAATGATCAGTATATGTGCATTTAGATAATTATAAGTTGTTATTGATTGTATTTTTTAATATCCATATGCTAAAAAAAATTAGAATTCAACCGATATTGATTGTGTGTTTTTTTTCTTCCAGATATTTGATGACTCGAGATCTAATCACCCGAATTAAAGTAAATAAGTTCAAAAACATCGTATGAATTTTATATAAAAATAAATAAAAAAATTATTATTTTAATTATATCTATTAAGTCAGTTGGTCAAAATATCCGACTTAAAAAGATGATGTATTGTACTGAATTTACGATGTTTAAGTCGGTTAAGCTGAATCAACTTAATATGATGAAGCTCTGTTAAGTCGGTTCATGAAACGAGTTAAAAAACAATATTTTTTTTAAGTTGTTTGCTGTTAACTCGGGCACGGAACCGACTTAAAATGTACATTTTAACCGACTTAAAAAGACAAAATTCTACTAGTGGAGTTTTCCCGTCCGCACCCGCACTCATTCATATATATATATATATATATAAATTTAAAAATCATATCTATTATAGTTAATATAATAAAATAATTGTAATTAGACAATAGTAAAATAAAAAATATTTTTTATAGAGATAAGATTATAATTTTTAAAATTAAAAAAAAATATTAATTATATTCAATATGTATATGTATACAAAATTTAAAAATTACATTAATATTACTTGAGGGGCGGTATGAGTGGATAATACCACTCCCAAATTCGTCCCCGTCCCCAAATTTTAATTTTGAAAAAATTTGCACCTGCATCCAATCAAAACGGATTTTTTCCACCAAAATTAAGATAATTTTAGTGGATACCTGCATATGCGAGTTTTATTGTCATCTCTATTGTGATATCACTAGCATAAGAAATTAATTCATATTCTATTACAACAAGAATAATAAATTCTTTATACAACATAACTAAAAATAATAACAAATTAAATACTCTCGCAATAACATAAAAAAAATATGCAAACATATATGTAAAGGATTAAGTATAAAAATAAAGAAATAGAATATAAAAATTTAAATAAAGAAAAGAGATGAAGAATCTATTATTTTATACTTGTTTTTTAAAAACTTTACTCCATCTTTTTAAGATCACAAAAGTGAGAGTCGTCAACCAGACTAATAAAGTAGATCAGAAAATTACTAAAGAAAGAATTCATCAGTTAAACAAAAATAATAATTTAGAAAGAACACAAATTAAAAGAATAAAAACAAGAGAAGTCATTCATACTAATTTTAATAAAAACAAGAGTTTTGTATCCTAAACGTATGCATAATTATATTTTTCAAGTAAAACATAAGAGTATCATGCTTTCTGGTTAGTTCTACTCTTTTACAATGCCACCTCTTACTTCTACAATTTCTAACATGCACAAAATTTCCTAAAGGTATTTCTCTAATATTCCACACGATTTCTTATATATTAGTAAACATGGATTTCTTAAATTAGTGACACTTCTTTCATTAATGTGTTAAGAGCTTTTGTCTTTTCTTTGAACTCATGGGATAGTTTTTCTATAGCTTCATATCTTCTTTCCTACAAATAAATATATACTTCACTATTAATACTTTACAAAGCTCACATGTTTTTATTATTTTTTTATTCTATATAAAAATTTGCATCGTGCAAAAAATAAGAGGTTGCTTAAGAGAAGAGTTTTGTATCTTAAATGCAAGAAGACATCATAATCATCAATTTTAAGGTGGTTCCAATTTCTGCGTCAATTTTAGTCTTCTGTTCTTGACCATATTTACATTGCAAATTTACTACTAATGAGTAAAACTGATATTTTGATTCACATTTCTATATCTAATTTAACTCATAGTTATTGATATTAGATGACAACATATGTATGTATATTTGGATTTATCGTTCTTGTTTCTAATTTATAGTTTGTACTTTACAAAAGTGTTGTCAGCTTGTGAATAAAATCCATGCGTTGTTTCAAAATTTAAAAAATTATTTAAAAATGTTAAGACTACAATAGTTTTTTGTTGCATTTTCATATTTGAGCTGACTGCACTGCTCGAGTTGGCTTAACTCATTTTCAGTCTCATCCTCTTGATTCATATGTGAGTTTGTCCCTGCTTATCATATTTGATTCACATGTGAGTATGTCCCTGCGTTGTTTCAAAATTTAAAAAATTATTTAAAAATGTTAAGACTACAATAGTTTTTTGTTGCATTTTCATATTTGAGCTGATTGCACTGCTCGAGTTGGCTTAACTCATTTTCAGTCTCATCCTCTTGATTCATATGTGAGTATGTCCCTGCTTATCACCCCTTTGTTCTTCTTTGGATCATATAGCTTGTAAGCTCTAGTGGTCTCATATCCCAACAACACTATTTGTTTAGCCTTTTCATCAAGTTTTTTTTTTTTTTTTTTTTCTGTTTTGAAGTGGCACATGCCTGAAGCATAATGAGCCAAATACTCTTAGATGATTCACATTTGGCTTTCTTCTAGTCCAAGCTTCTTCATGTGTCCTTGTGCTCAATCTCTTGGTTGGACACCTATTTAAAATGTACACTACAATTGATACTACTTCCCCTGCGCCCCCCAGAATCTATGAGGCATTTTCTTTCACTTCAACATAGTCTTGGCCATGTTCACCATAGTTATGTTTCTTCTTTCGGTTGTACCATTATGTTGGAGAGTGTATGGTGCAGTCACTTCAACCAATATCCATTTTCACAAAAATCATGGAAGTCATGAGAATTATATTCTATTTCTCCATTTGTCCTGATGATTTTCATACTAAAGCCACTTTATTTTTCAGCCATTCTCTTGAATTTTTTAAGTATCTAAATCACTTCATTCTTTCTCCTGATTAGATATACCCAAATTTTCCTTGTAAAATCATCAATGAATGATACAAAGTAATGATTACCTCCATTTGTCCTTGATTACCTCTAGCGGTGAATGTGTTTGAAAGCAGAAGTGGTTAGAGGTAGAGGATCTCCTATCCTTAAAATCATTTACTTTAATGTATGTAAATGTTTTATGTTATGGGAGTGATGTTAAAGGTCATGGTGTTTACATGTTGTTGAGTATACATGATGTGGTGAATAATATGTTATTTGAAAAGATGATTATGTCATTCTTTTGGATGCATGGTGTAAGTCAACGTGTTTGAAAAAGCAATGTATTTTCGTGAGTGATATCTTTGAATAGTTTTGACTGTTCTTCAGTGAACTTTACCCTTATGAAAGATGGGGATATCTCAAAATCATGTGGATTGATATATATAATCATTGTATTAGCATTTTTATATATAATATTTATTTATATTTATATTTCCATTTTTTAAATTATATTAATATCAATTTTTTATATACAATATATTTTTTAATATTAATTTTAAATTTTATAATTTTTTTTAATGAAGTTACTAACTTGTGGCGGTTTAAGCTTTCTTGTTCATCAACTTTATCATTTGTGGCTCCTCGTAAATTTTTGGCGTATTTTTCCGTTACAAATTTGTGATGGTTGAAACTCTAAAAAAGAGTTATAAAAAAAACTAACTTTTGTGGCTATTTTCTCTCCCACAAAACTTTGTGATTGATTTATTTATGGTTGTTTTAAGCCACCACAAATTTAGCCGTTATAGATTTTTTTCTCTTTGTGAGGGCTTTTGACCGCTACAAATAAAGAATTTTCTTATAGTATACGGACCAAGTTAAATTTTTCTTATATATAGTGTAGGGACTAAGTTGTTTTCGTTTAATATTCTTAACAAATAAAAATTATCTTCACTATTTTGAGAACTAAACTGAGTCTCACATTTTTTTTTCATAGACTAAGATAGATATTTACTCTATAAATTATCCTTTAGATGTGACTAAGAACATTAAAATTAACCATCATCAATATCACATAATTATCATTAACTAGTTAATTTCTTAATAAATACGTGGTATTAATAACTAAGACATATTACGACTAATTAACATTCAATTTATCATCTTCAATTAATAACTAATTATTATCAAGTTTTTTTATTATTCTTTAATCAATTAATTAAATGCGATTATCAATCTCCTAATAGATAAATTTCACAACTTCATTGATAAATGCGATTATCAATCTCCTAATAGATAAATTTCACAACTTCATTGATAAAACAACTTCTTTAATCAACTATTTACTACAATTTTGGTTATCATTTATTTGATTATTTCTTTATCCTATTCAATAATTAGTCAACTTAACCGATAATCAAGTCAACATAATATAATAATCTCCATCAATTTTATCACATGTTACTTCTATTGTTTTATTGATTAGTTAATCGATTTTCGTTATTATATAATTGATCGTAACCGATAAATTAAACATCACTCAATTAACCTATATTTTTCATTAGCTATTTACCCATCTGATTGATTGTCTTATAGTTTCAAATCGATTAGCTGTTCTAGAATATATACGATTCAAAGTCATTTATTTGGATAATACTTACTTGCTCATACAACCTTTATGTAGAAGACATATCTAGATAACACTTTATGTTTGATTGTATTATAATAAATTTCCATCTAGTATGAGTTATCACATTATACATACAGATATATGCTTATCACCATTTTATGTGTTACAAATAAAAAGAGTGAAATTTAAACAATATTGAATTACCTTTTTGGTTAAGTGAAACGCTTTATTATATTTTTGTAAGTTCAAAATGTACTGTACACCCTATGTATAAAATAGAGCAACTATTATATTATAACTTTTGGGGGACAAGTATATGTGCACATACATTGTAATTGTGGACCAATTTTCACGCACTTCCCTACCCCATGAATTTGTGTGTCACAATAATCTTTACATTCATTACTGTCGCAACCTGCTTTAGCCCACTGAAATATACATGTTTTTGGTACACTTGCTTCACTTGACGTTGTCATAGCTGTGGAAATAAAAAAATAATGATTTATAATAGTCGGGAAACCGGACTACACCAATTCAAAGTTTAGTAGTTTAAATATTATTTAATAGTAAAAAAGGTTTGAAGATCCATGATTGTCATATTCTAATGGAGCATTTGCTACCAATAGGTATACGTTCCATTTTACCTGAAAAAGTTCGACTAGCCTTGACTAGATTATGTTTCTTCTTCAGGGAAATTTGTAGTAAAGTGATCGACCCTCAGAAATTACCGACATTGTCGAGGGAAATTGTTGTTACTTTGTGTGAGCTTGAAATGTATTTCCCACCATCGTTTTTTGATTTAATGGTTCACCTTACTGTTCATCTGGTTAAGGAGACACAACTTTGTGGGCCAGCTTATATGAGATGGATGTATCCGATAGAACGATATATGAAAATATTAAAAGGGTACGTAAAAAGTAGAAGTCGACCAAAAGGTTGTATTGCTGAACGATACATTGTTGAAGAGGCTGCTGAATTTTGTACTGAATATCTGTCCAATGTTGAATCCATAGGGCTTCCCATGTCTCGTCATTCAGGAAGAATATCAGGAGAAGGGATAATTGGAAGGAGACTGCTGACTATATCAAGGACAGAATGGGAGCAGGCACAATTGTATGTTCTGCACAATGATGATGAGGTTCAACCGTGTATTACAATACACATGGATCAGTTATCTCGTTTGAACATGAATAGGAATCAAAATTTGATAACTCGAGAGCACAATCGAAGTTTTATAACATGGTTAAAAAATCACATAAAATCAAAATTTGATATAGACCCCGGATCAATTTCACAGAGATTGAGGTGGCTAGCAAATGGTCTGAGCTTACATGTCTATTCTTACACTGGTTATGTTATTAACGGCTACACATTTTATACCAAAGAACAAGATGATCAGACCACTATGCAAAATAGTGGAGTCACTCTCGTAGCTGAAGTGATGCATGTCTCCAGTGCAAAAGACAAAAACCCAATATATGCAAATCTATCATATTTTGGGGTTATCGAGCGCATATGGGAGTTAGACTACACAATGTTTCGTGTTCCCAGATTTGGTTGCAAGTGGGTCGATAATAATAATGGCGTTCGAATTGATGAGTCAAGATTCTTGCTTGTGGATTTTAATAGGGTGGGTTACAAAGACGAGCCTTTTATTTTAGCGTCGCAAGCTCAACAAGTGTTTTATGTCACTGATCCTTCTGATGATAAATGGTATGTTGTCCTATCGACCAATAAAATAAGTGATGATAACAATAATGATGAAGATGTTGGTAATGATCTTTTATTTGCAACATCACAACAACCACATGAAGAAAATCCTGTTAGAGAAAGTCATGTTAGGTGTCTGATGAATATTATTTTTAAAGCCTTTTACAACGCTTTTTTTATAAAGCGCTGTAAACGACCCTTTTAAAAATAAAATAAAGATACATTTTATAACCACTTGTTTTTTTCACCTTTATAAAGAAATGCTAGTAGAGTAGCTAATGTGTTCATGTGTTAATATTTATAATATAGTTTAAAGAATTAAATAAATGTACCTAATAAAGTAAAAAAAAAAAGGTTATATTTGGTGTCAGATGAAGAGACCTTTTACAACGCTTATTTGGAAAAGCGCTGTAAAAGAGCCTTTTAAAAAATTAAATAAGGACGCCTTTTACAGCGCTTTTTTAACAACCGCTGTAAAAGGCTTTAAAAATAACATTCATCAGACAACTAACAAGACCTTATCAAACAGGATTTTCTTCAAACACCTTGTACGCATTTTTGGCAAAAACACATTGTTAACAGGCTCTTTAACAAAAACACATTGTTAACAAAAACATCATACTCAAATCCATTTTTAACAACATGGCAATGAACCTGAAGACCAAGTTTCGATTTAAGAAGGAATGTAAAGAGATAAAAAGGATGTTGAACCTGAAGAACAAGTTTCGATTTCAAAATGAAAGGGAATGTAAAGAGATAAAAAGGGTGTTGAGGAGTAAGCTTTGATGTTTGTGAATAAGATGCATAAAAGGAGTTTGGTGAAGACGAAGAGTTTAAAAAATAACATAACAAAACACAAAAATAACATAAAAAAACAATAAGGCCTTTTACAGCGCTCTTTTAACAAAGCGCTGTAAAAGACTGTAAAAAAAACATTGATATAACATAATAAAACAAGGAGGTCTATTACAGCGCTTGTTCAAATAAGCGCTGTAAAAGACTCTTTTAAAAATAAAATAAAGAGACCTTTTACAGCGCTTATTTGAACAAGCGTTGTAAAAGGCTTTAAAAAAACATTATATAACATTCTAAATCAATGAGGTCTTTTACAGCGCTTATTTGGAAAAACGCTGTAAAAGAGCCTTTTAAAAAATTAAATAAGAATGCCTTTTAGAGCGTTTTTTTAACAAACGCTGTAAAAGGCTTAGGCCTTTTAGAGCGCTAATTGAAAAAAGCGTTGTAAAAGGGTTATAAAAAAGCGTTGTAAAAGGGTAATATATATAACAGTAACCTCTTCAGTTTCCTCTTCATTACGTAAACTACACTATCATCTCCTTCATCGTTCTTCTCTTCTTTTGCAAACCCTATAATCCCATCCATTACGAACTGTATTTCAACGATCATCTCCTTCATTTTGAACCTTATTTCCATCCAAGATCATTTCGAACCTTATATTTTCATCGAAATACGTAACCCTCATTACGTATTTCTTCAAACCGTTTTTCTGTGAACTTTCTACTTTCGCTCTTTTCTTTGCATTTCATCTTTCTTCGAACCATTATTCAGGTATTGATGTTATTAATTTTTTGTTATCATTAAAATGCATGTTGAGCTTGTTTAAAATATATATACTAATACATGTTGAGCTTGTTTAGAATAATGCATGATTCATGTTGAGTTTGTTGATGTTATACTAAACTACATGTTGAACTTGTTGTAGTTAAATGGATACAAACAGAGATTTAGAATGTCAAAATGAAGAAGTTGGCACCAGTAAGGCTTATGCAAATGAAGTCAAATGTGGTGCAACTATAATGCAAAATGTGATTAAAGCAAGGAGCAATGGCACCAAGTTTGAGGTTATACTATACTATACTCTGTTTGCTATGTAATTTTGTAGCTTTTTTTAATAGCATGTACTTACTATATGAGTTTATTAGGTTGGCTGGAATGAGAGTGGTCAACCAATTTACCCCAACAGCTCAATGTTTGTAAGTTAGATCGGGGCTGTTGTTCGACAAAATATTCAAATTACGATTGATGATTGGAGAGATAAGGCGTTGAAGGATGCCAAAGATATAATATGGAATGACATTCAAGTAAATTTTTTGATCCAATCTTGTCATTTATAATTTTTTTTCATTGAAATACTTTACTTATAATTTTTTTCATTGCAAACGACTTTTGTCCTTGATGAGGGACGAAAGAGTTACGTTTTGAGAGTTGCTGGGAAAATCCATTGGGGATTTAGATCGCATCTCTCAAATTTCTATCTAAAAGATAGAGAAGGAAACACAACTGCTGAACCTCCAAAAATATATCATTATATATCAAATGATGAATGGAAAGCATTTGTTTCCAAACTTTCTGACCCCGCGTTTGTCGTAAGTGATTAATTTATTAACATTTGTGTGTTTTATTATTCATATTCGTAGCGTATTTTAAATTTTTACATAATTGCTATTTTTTTATATAGAATATTAGTAAGGCAAATCGTGAGAGGGCAAGCAATCCGACGCACCCATACAAAAAAATCACGTATGGGATATGCACATCTAGACCAAAGACTTGTAAGTAATTAAACATCAATTTGATATAATGAGGGAATTTGTATTATAAACTATAGTTTTTAACTAATATTTTGTTTATGATCTTAACGAATAGCGACAAGAGACCCAATCCGATCAACCATTGGGTCGTCATATCTTGTGGAAGGAAGCTCGTGTAAATAAGGATGGAGTGGTTGATAACGAAAATGTTCAAAAAGTAATAGAACTTTGTGTAAGTATATTATGACTTTAATATTTTTCAATATTGTATTTATCACTTGAATACTTTTTAATATTGTATTTTAAAAATGCTAATGAACTTAACAATTTTAATGTTACATGTATTTTAGGAGACCATCGAACAAAGTTCTGAAAATGAAGAGGGCAATAAGGCTAGTTGCAGGGACATTCTAGGCAAAGTTTTTAATGTTCCTGAATATTCTGGTCGAGTTAGGGGGAAGGGATTTGGCGTAAGTCCCAAAAGTTTTTTTCCTCAAGAGAAGCGCCAAAAACCTTCTAACGAGGAAGTATTAGAGAAGCTCAGAATCCTATCAGAGCAAGTGGCACTCTTGGTGAATACGAATAAAGACAAGCAACTTCCGGATCACCTCCAACGTGAAATACAAATGGAGAGTGAAACCAGGAGTTGCAACGTCGGTTTGAAAATTATTCCCGAGGTAATTAATTACTTACTTGCTTATGTAATTACTTATGCATTAAACAATATTATATATTAACTGTACTTATGTTTTAACTATTGATTTAGGGTGTCACTTCACGTTTCTTATACTTGTCCTCACCCACTCATCGGAAGGTGGGAAAAGGAAAATTGTACAATACTTTGGGAGAAGTATTGCACAATACTCCGATCCCTGCGGGCCATGTCAAAGTATCGCCTACTGTTGCTTTCGAACCAACTGCACCGTTGTCGATACCGGACAACGACGGAGATATGCAGACATTGGGCGAAGCTATTGGTAGTTACATGGCATGGCCCACGAACCTTGTTGTCCTCGTTAAAAGCCCTCCCAGAAACGAATCAGTTACGTCTCCCGAAAAGGTTTGTCACATTTATTGCATAAGCTTTGTCAATTTTTTCAGATTCAATAAACTAACATTTAACCTCATTTTTGTAGGTCCAAATAAATAAACCACACGCACATCCAAAAAAAGGCAGCAAACCTCAAAAATTGGAGGTTAATAGAGCTGTCAAATTACAAAGGTCGGAGGGCAATAAAGCTGCCAAACTTGCAGCAAGAAAAAACTGGATCGGGGGAAATCAGTCACTGCTGCTGCTGCTCCTAAAATAAGTTAGCCACGTATACGAACTTCTCGAACATAAGGAGCTCAGTGCTACTGTAATGAGCTTGAACATAAGGTAAACAATACTTTTAATTGCATTTATTGGTAATTAATTAAATGTATTGGTAATTAATCTAGTTTAAAATTTTCATTGTAGGTTTTTGTATGAGAAGG
Organism: Cicer bijugum; assembly: GCA_037974875.1. NCBI lineage: Eukaryota > Viridiplantae > Streptophyta > Magnoliopsida > Fabales > Fabaceae > Cicer > Cicer bijugum. The sequence continues at coordinate 5,192,779 of JBBPBT010000072.1, read as the reverse complement.
TCGTGTGCACGAGGAAATTGTCAAATAAATACTCATTCTTGTCTCCGCATAAGATGTCCATGTGGAAACTCGATCCAAAAAATATAAAGAAATACATTATAGATATGTTTTTATGAAATATAGAAAAGGATAAATTGTTCTTCGCACCATATAATTCAGGGTACGTAATTTTATCTTTTTTAATTGATGAGGATTTAATTTATTAGTTGTGTATAAACAAAATTTCTTAACCAATTTTGTGTTGTTGTAGGGCACATTGGGTGCTATTTGCAATCAATGTGATCTCTGAAGTTATATACTATTTGGATCCCGTGCATGGCAATTACAACAATCATTCTGAAATAAAGACTATATTCGACACGTAAGTAATCTTCATTTATTTCTTACATATATATATATATAATGTGTTTGTTCATGCTATAATAATCACATTTATTCATTTGATAGTGCCTTTAAAGTTTATCGATCTCAAAGAGGTGCGAGAGTGTCGAAGTAAAAGTCTAATAATATTACATGGATTCCAATAAAGTGCCCTCGTCAAACAAACAATATCGACTGTGGGTACTACGTATTGAGATTCATGAAGGAGATTGTTGACAAGAATAAAACTATTATCCCAGAAACGGTACGGTATTTTGATTATTTGATTTTCATATACAAATTATCTATATATTTGATACTAACTTAATGTAATATGTTCAATTTTTATATTGCAGTACTTTGACAATTCCAGTCCATCATATTCTGAGCAATATCTGATGGAATTAAATGAAGAATGGTGTGAGTATGTGCTTGAAATGAAAATTATTTGATTTTCTGGGAAATAGCATGCTGTTGGGCAAGGGATCTGAATATTATATGGTGCATATTCTGTATATTTTTTTAGTTATTATATGTATATGATCATATGACAATATATAAACATGCATAGGAATATGTTGTAAATTAGGTTCAATGTATATGTAGTTACTTATGTTGTAAATTACTGTGTTACAGGGTGATATATATGTATCATATTGTGTGAACTGCTTATTGTAAATTACTGTTACAGGGTAATATATATGTATCATGTTGTAAATTACTGATTCTGGTTGTGTTGTGTGAACTAGTTCAAAATAATTTTGGATAAAAAGATAAAAGACAGCGTTTTATAAAAAAAAAATGCCATAAAAAGCTAAAAAGCGCTTTTCAAATATATACAGGACTTTAAAAAAAATACACATTTTACAACGCTTTTTTGAAAAGGCGCTGTAAAATGTGCATTGGGTGGACATTTTACTGCGCTTTTTATAAAATGCGTTGTAAAAGGTACACAAAAATATGAATTATGGGTATGCCTTTTACAGCGCTTTTTGCAAAATGCGCTATAAAAGGTACACCAAATTTATGAAATATGGGCATGCCTTTTACAGCGCTTTTTTTAAAAAGCGCTGTAAAAGGTACACCAAATATATGAATTATGGGTATGCCTTTTACAACACTTTTTTTAAAAAGCGCTATAAAAGGTACACCAAATATATGAATTATGGGTATGCCTTTTCAGCGCTTTTTACGAAAAACGCTGTAAAAGGTACACCAAATATTTGAAATATGGTATGCCTTTTACAGTGTTTTTTATGAAAAGCGTTGTAAAAGGTGCATAACAAGCGCATGTTATATTTACATGATTTATAGCGCTTTTTTAAAAGCGTTGTTGTATCTTTTACAGCGCTCGAATCCACAGCGTTTTTTTTTTTTTTGAAAAAGCGCTGTAAAAGGCAAATAAAAAGTGCCATAAAAGGTTATTTTTGGCGTAGTGTATATTTGGATTTATCGTTCTTGTTTCTAATTTATAGTTTGTACTTTACAAAAGTGTTGTCAGCTTGTGAATAAAATCCATGCATTGTTTCAAAATTTAAAAAATTATTTAAAAATGTTAAGACTACGATAGTTGTTTGTTGCATTTTCATATTTGAGCTGGTTGCACTGCTCGAGTTGGCTTAACTCATTTTCAGTCTCATCCTCTTGATTCATAAGTGAGTATGTCCCTGCTTATCACCCCTTTGTTCTTCTTTGGATCATATAGCTTGTAAGCTCCAGTGGTCTCATATCCCAACAACACTATTTGTTTAGCCTTATCATCAATTTTTTTTTTTTTTTTTCTGTTTTGAAGTGGCATATGCCTGAAGCATAATGAGCCAAATACTCTTAGATGATTCACATTTGGCTTTCTTCTAGTCCAAGCTTCTTCATGTGTCCTTGTGTCCAATCTCTTGGTTGGACAACTATTCAAAATGTACATTACAATTGATACTGCTTCCCCCACGCCCCCCCGAATCTATAAGGCATTTTCTTCCACTTCAAAATAGTCTTGACCATGTTCACCATAGTTATGTTTCTTCTTTCAGTTGTACCATTATGTTGGAGAGTGTATGGTGCAGTCACTTCAAGCAATATCCCTTCTTTTTCACAAAAATCATGGAAGTCATGAGAATTATATTCTATTTCTCCATTTGTCCTGGTGATTTTCATACTAAAGCCACTTTGTTTTTCAGCCATTCTCTTGAATTTTTTAAGTATCTAAAGCACTTCATTCTTTCTCTTGATTAGATATACCCAAATTTTCCTTGTAAAATCATCAATGAATGATACAAAGTAATGATTACCTCTTATTGATACTTCTTCAAAAGGACCACAAATCTCATAGTAGATTATCTCAATCATTCTTGAAGATCGAGTTAACACTTCAACCTTGAATGAGTTTCTGTGTTGTTTGGCCTGACAACATTCTTCACACAGCTCATTTGACATTTTAATTTCTGGAATTCCTTGCACCATATTCTTGTTCTGCAACATTGAAGGATTCTGAAATTTAAATGTTCAAACCTTGGATGCCACAACCAATCTTCATTCCTGACTTCATCAGTTAGACACTTATTCTCATTGATCTAGATATCAATCTTGAAGGTTATATTTTCAGACAGTGGTTCCTTCAAGATAAATATTCTTGAACTATCAAACAATATCATTTCACCATGTTCCATGTTCATATAGTACCTCTTTTCAAGCAGATGTCTAAGGCTTAGTATATTGTTCTTCATATTTGGCACATACAACACATCACATTTGAATGATTGTTTTCCATCTCTCTTTTGAATCAACATTTTTCTTACTCCTTCTACAGTTACTAAACTATTATCTGCAAATCTGATACCCCTTTACACCTTCTCATCAATGGTCACAAACCAATCTTTATGGTCAGTCATGTGATTTGAACAACATGTGTCAAGATTCCCCTGCCATGGGTAGTCATCATTTGATTTTGTTGTAGCCATTAACAACACCTCATTAGAGTCTGAATCCTCAACTGCCATTTGAACTTCATTTTCCTCCCTTTTCACCTTCTCATCAATGCTCACAAACCAATCTTTATGGTCAATCATGTGATTTGAACAACCTGTGTCAAGGTACTACTCAGGCAGTCATCATCTGATTTTGTGATAGCCATTAACAACATCTCATCTGAGTCTGAATCCTCAGCTGCCATTTGAACTTCATCTTCCTCTCGTTGAACCTTCTTGAATTTGCATTCATTTACAAAATGCCCTATTTTTTACAATTATAACATTGACTTAGTTAAGAGTTTAATATACAGGGGACTTTACTAGCTCTAGCTCTAGTGGTGAATGTGTTTGAAAGCAGAAGTGGTTAGAGGTAGAGGATCTCCTATCCTTAAAATCATTTACTTTAATTTATGTAAATGTTTTATGTTATGGGAGTGATGTTAAAGGTCATGGTGTTTGCATGTTGTTGAGTATACATGATGTGGTGAATAATATGTTATTTGAAAAGATGATTATGTCATTCTTTTGGATGCATGGTTGAAAAATGCATGGTGTAAGTCAACGTGTTTGAAAAAGCAATGTATTTTCGTGAGTGATATCTTTGAATAGTTTTTACCGTTATTCAGTGAAATTTATTTACCCTTATGAAAGATGGGGATATCTCAAAATCATGTGGATTGATATATATAATCATCGTATTAGTATTTTTATATATAATATTTATTTATATTTATATTTTCATTTTTTAAATTATATTAATATCAATTTTTTATATACAATATACTTTTTAATATTAATTTTAAATTTTATAATTTTTTTTAATGAAGTTACTAATTTGTGGCGGTTTAATTTTTCTTGTTCATCAACTTTATCATTTGTGGCTACTCGTAAATTTTTGGCGTATTTTTCCGTTACAAAGTGATGGTTGAAACTCTAAAAAAGAGTTATAAAAAAAACTAACTTTTGTGGCTATTTTCTCTCACACAAAACTTTGTGATTGATTTATTTATAGTTGTCTTAAGCCACCATAAATTTAGCCGTTGTAGATGTTTTTCTCTTTGTGGGGGCTTTTGACCGCTACAAATAAAGAATTTTCTTATAGTATACGGACCAAGTTAAATTTTTCTTATAGTGTAGGGACTAAATTGTTTTCATTTAATATTCTTAACAAATAAAAATTATCTTCACTATTTTGAGAACTAAACTGAGTCTCACATTTTTTTCTCATAGACTAAGATAGATATTTACTCTATAAATTATCCTTTAGATGTGACTAAGAACATTAAAATTAACCATCATCAATATCACATAATTATCATTAACTAGTTAATTTCTTAATAAATACGTGGTATTAATAACTAGGACATATTACCACTAATTAACATTCAATTTATCATCTTCAATTAATAACTAATTATTAACAAGCTTTTTTATTATTCTTTAATCAATTAATTAAATGCGATTATCTATCTCCTAATCGATAAATTTCACAACTTCATTGATAATAACTATTTACTACAATTTTGGTTATCATTTATTTGATTATTTCTTTATCCTATTCAATAATTAGTCAACTTAATCGATAATCAAGTCAACATATTATAATAATCTCCATCAATTTTATCACATGTTACTTCTAGTGTTTTATTGATTAGTTAATCGATTTTCGTTATTATATAATTGATCGTAACCGATAAATTAAACATCACTCAATTAACCTATATTTTTCATTAGCTATTTACCCATCTGATTGATTGTCTTATAGTTTCAAATCGATTAGCTGTTCTAGAATATATACGATTCAAAGTCATTTATTTGGATAATACTTACTTGCTCATACAACCTTTATGTAGAAGACATATCTAGATAACACTTGATGTTGATTGTATTATAAAAAATTTCCATCTAGTATGAGTTATGACATTACATACAGATATGCTTACCACCATTTTATGTGTTATAAATAAAAAGAGTGAAATTTAAAAATTATTGAATTTCCTTTTTGGTTAAGTGAAACACTTTATTATATTTTTGTAAGTTCAAAAATGTAAGGTACACCCTATATATAAAATAGAGCAACTATTATATTATAACTTTTGGGGGACAAGTATATGTGCACATACATTGTAATTGTGGACCAATTTTCACGCACTTCCCTACCCCATGAATTTGTGTGTCACAATAATCTTTACATTCATTACTGTCGCAACCTGCTTTAGCCCACTGAAATATACATGTTTTTGGTACACTTGCTTCACTTGACGTTGTCATAGCTGTGGAAATAAAAAAGATAATGATTTATAATAGTCGGGAAACCGGACTACACAAATTCAAAGTTTAGTAGTTTAAATATTATTTAATAGTAAAAAAATAAAACTAAATAAAAAAATATGTATGGATGTTAAAAATTTATATACCTGAAAAAATGAAGGCAAAGGCAATAACTAACAAAAAACAAATCCTAGCCATCTTAAAAAGCTTTAATATCAATTACAATACAACTTATTCTTCTGGTTTATCTCTATAATTTATGAATTTGAAACTGAAACATAAGGTTAATATAAAGCTTCTCAGCATTTTGTTTTTTGACTCATAAAGCTAATTATTATAGAAAATCTATTAAAGAATATTATTTTTATGGAATTTATGTATACATATACAGCATTTAATTGTATAACTAAAGTTGATTTAATATTTAAGAATTTACTAAAATAGTTAACATTTAAAATATCTTGATGTTGAATATATATTTTTAACAATATTTAACATATTCTATTTTATAAATACAACATTTAGTAGTTGCAATGAATGTATGTATAGGAATTAACTGAAATAAAATATGATTTATAACATTCAATATAATTTATTGTATTATAAAGAAATATAGAAACTAATAACAAAATAGTACACTTGTACAAGGTAGTAAAGTTAGTCAATGGAATTATTTAATTA
>JBBPBT010000072.1:5135171-5164261 GCA_037974875.1 Cicer bijugum | reverse complement strand
TGTTTTTTTTTTTTGACTTTATTGTTGTTATAAAGTTGTATTTTTACCATTCTATGCACGTATGATATAAATAAAAAATTATTTTTAGTTTAATAATCAAGTTTAATAAGGATCAAGTCGATTGTTGTATAATTTTCTAATTCTTTATTAAATTTGTGATTTATTATCTTTATTTCTTTTTTATCTTGTGCGTTAGATCTTAAACTCTTTTATTATTACCGCCGTCGGTTCGGGCCACATATGCGCCATCGACTCACGGATCTGCTCTTGAAATTTGTCATTTACAATTTGTAAAACACAAAAAAAAAAAATAAAAGTATTTTCTTAAAATAAAACGATATACAAATTGATAAACAACATGTCACTCCTACTATTATTATTATTATTATTATTATTATTATTATTAGTATTAGTATTATTATTATTATTACCATTATAGTGTGAACTTATTTTGATACGTATATATATATATATATATATATATATATATATATAATAAAAATTAATAATAAAATTAGTCAACACACAAATATTTTCTACCAAAGAACTACGTGAGTTTTTATTTCCCTATTGCACATGGAGATACATAGGAACAAGGTATTCCCCTTGTCAAACCAAATTAGTAAAAATATTTTTTTCTTTCTTTTATTAATTTAAATAATTTTTTTATTTTTTTATTATTCTTTTTGGGGTAAAAATAAATAAATAAATAAATAGTTTGTATACAATTAATTATGAGGTAACCGTTTTAACGGATGTTATAGAATGATGATATTTCCTTATTCGTAATCGACTCATGAATCCGAATTTCTAGTTCAAAAATTATTATTTTAGATTTTATCCAATTTTTCCTTTAATAAAAATAAAATTGTTGGAGACTTCTTTTTCGCGGACAAATCGGACACGACAACTGGTGACTCCGCTGGGGATTTTTTAGAGTCAAATCTAACCTAATTAATTGTATATAATTATTTATTTATTTTTATTTATATTACCCCCTTTTGTTTTTATTTGTTTTAATTATTTTGTTATCTATTTATTGTGAATATAATTGTGGTTATTTTTTATGTTTTCTGATAATATATTAACTATACGCATTTATAGTAATTTATTCTAATTGTGGAGGTATACATGTATTTATGATAATTTGCTCTAATTTTAGTAATTCTTTTTTTCTATTTATTTATTTATTTATAGTAACTTACTTGTATTTATGATAATTTGTTCTAATTGTAGTAATTCATTTTTCTATATATTTATTTATGGTAACTTATATGTATTTATGATAATTTGTTATAATTGTATTCTTTCCTTTTTTCTATTTATTTATTTATTTATGGTGTATTTATCATAATTTGTTCTAATTGTAGTCATTCCTTTTTTTCTATTTATTTATTTATTTATTTATGGTAACTTACATGTATTTGTGTTAATTTATATATTAATTCTATATATTTTTGGTAATATATGTTAATTATGGTGATTGTTTTATTTTATTTATTTCTCTACACATTATACTAACATGATTCACACACTTATGAGTGAGCTCTATACCCGAGTTAAGCGCAACCTAAGATAAGTTAGAGACTGTGTAATGATAATCTTGTGGATGTACATCCTGTTTGGTTGTCATGAAAGTCTCACCTAGAGTTGACATTTTCTATAATATTTTTATTTTAATAGTTTACCTATTATTTGGATTAATATTTTAGAATTGAGTTGTGTACTCTAGGAACCAATTTAGAACTATAGAGCCACACATGGTGGAGGTTCCCATTAAAGACCATAGAGCTATTAAATTAGAAAAGAATCATGTAGGTCCCAAGCATATTTGAAAAAAATTTACCCTATTTATATCTAACATTTGCATGTTTCATCATTTTATTTTCATTTTGTAACATGTTTTCTTAAACAAAAAAAAATCATTGCATATTAGGAGATAGTAAATTTTTAGTTTATTACATAATCATTTCATTCATTTTTTTTACATTCTCATAACATTTTCCTTAAAAAAAATAAAATAAAAGAAGAAGAAGAGAGAACTACCTACCCTATATCATAGTCATCTTTTAGTACTCACACATTCTTTTTCAATCCCTTAATTTTTTTTGCATTATTTTATTCATCACGGCTGGCTGCCTTTGAAAAAAATCATTACTACATCATTTTTTAAGCTTATTGTGAATATCTTTAACTATAGGGAACATGAGATCAAATGATGGCTTAAAAAATACTCTCTTAAGAAAGACATTGCCACTAAGAATTCTCAAACCAGATGTAAGCAATCTTAAAATCTTGCTCGAAAATTGAAAAAAGTGCAACGTGTGATCTTTACTGGGAAATTCGGGAGAATTCTCAATTTGCTTGAAGTTAATGTGCAAGTGGACGCCCTTATAGCGTTGGCCCAATTCTATGATCCTCCCTTCAGGTGTTTTACGTTTAGGGACTTTCAATTGGCCCCAACGTTGGAGGAGTTCGTACAAATATTAGGGCATCCAATAAAGGGGAGTGAACCTTACCAGTACATGGAACACTACCCCTCAACGAAAACAATTTCCAAGACACTTGATATTCCTATAAAAGAGATAGAGGAAAATATATTCGACAGAGACAATTTGATTGGATTCTCAATAAAATATCTTGAAGAGAAGACAATAAATTTAGCGACAGATGGAAAATGGGACACTTTCATGGATGTACTTGCCTTAATTATATACGGATTTTTTTTTCCGCAAATATTAAAGACTTTGTGGATTTTACGGCAATAGATGTCTTTATGGCTCATAATCATAGGAGCGAGAATCCAATACCAGCAGTTCTAGCTGACATTTATTGCACTCTCGACTACTGTCATGAGAAAGAGGGAGGCCTGATTTGTTGTTGCTCGCCGCTACTCTACATGTGGTTCATCAAATATATTTTTTAGGCCGAACATCAGCCAAGAACTAGAAATAAAAGTGAATGGGCCAATACCATAGCAAATCTCAACGAAAAAACGATCCAGTGGTACTCGCAAAGTCATAATATAAGTGAAGTGATTTGTAAATGCAGGAGCTTTACTAATGTCCCACTCATGGGAACCAAAGGGTGCATAAATTATAACCCCTATGTGGCATTGAGACAATTGGGTTATCCTATAACGAAAGCACCAATCATGGATATAACAAACTCTTTTGTCATTCAGGGCAAGATACTCATAACAATGGACTACTAAGAAGAATACGTAGATCTTGGGAAGACATTGTCCGGAAAGGGCAGGAGTTAGGGCCTAGAAGTGGTAGTGTAGGAGAGGAAAAAGAAAAGGGTGTCGTAACACCCTTACTAGACATGTTCTCGAGTTAAAATCATGGATGAATTGAAACATACAAAGATGGTTTAAACCAACGGAAATACCCTATGGCTAAAAGATTGGAAATCTTACAAATCCCCGATACTTGAAATCATGGGAACCCTTCATGAAAAAAGTACAACACGAAAAAGTCGTAAGTCTAACAATTGTCATCTTTTACTCAAATTTTTGGTTATACTCTATCTCAAGTCACTTGTCCACGAGATTTGCACCTGATATTAATTAGACTCATATTTATCATCCACCCCCTACTTCTGGGTCATGAACATACTAGATGTTGGGTTGTCTAGGTTGAACTTGCATCACTACCGCTTATTATTTGATGTCATGAAAAATTCATCAATCTACAAAATGGCAAACCTTGTACGAATTTTGGATGAATATTGAAGACAAACCATGGTTAAACACGACTTTGAAGATATTGACTATGTTCTCCTATATATATCCAAGGGGCAAAGTCATCAATGAAAACATTATCAAGTTTCCCCATGATCGTTAATGTTATTTGATTCTAAAACATCGATCTTATTGATTTGCCTAAATTTTTACGATACTTTAATGTAGAATCGACACACTTTTGTTCCGCAATATTTTGAATATCAATAAATGCATTTTGTATAGTTTCCTTTTCCATTCTCACCCATCATATATTTGACAATCTCTTACCAAACATTAATTTTCTTTACCTTCTTCAAACCATATACCAAGCATATTTGGAAGTAGTCCATTCATAAATTAATTGAGCAATCGATTATCTAACTCAAAATAAGAATTTCCACTAAGCCAGTCGATTGGGAAATCGATTGAATGGATAACTGAGCCCCTGTATTAAAGCCAATCGATTTCCAAATCGATTTCCTGAAGGTTTTTAGTGAAATTTGAACTCTGGGCTTAATTCAATCGATTGACAGCATAGCTGAGCCACTGACTTAATGTCAATCGATTTCCAAATCGATTTCCTGAAGGTTTTTAGTGAAATTTGAACTCTGGGATTAATTCAATCGATTGGGCAATCGATTGACAGCATAGTTGAGCCACTGACTTAATGCCAATGGATTGGGAAATCGATTTCCCTGCACATTCTTCAAAAAAATACATAAACTAACTCAATCACATTCATACACAACTCCAAATCTTAACACTTAGCAATTCCCACACATTCACCACGACATTATGAGTTTCGAAATTGTATTGCAATCAAACATGTTATCACCAAATTCCAAAACATAACACTTAACACTTATAACACAATTACTACAACATCATGAGTTTCGAAATTGTATTGCAATCAACATGTTATCACCAAATTCCAAAACATAACACTTAACATAATCAACACAATCACAATGACATCTCAAGTTTCAAAACACTCCATCATAAACTTGAATCAACACACTTACGCACAATTTCGAAACATACCGCTTAACGGTTACAACGCAATACCCACACAGACAAAATGAACCAACAATTCACAATTTAACAGGGTGTAGTCTCTCACGGACAAACACCTGCGCAGTCTCTAAAGGACAAACACAATTCACCAGGGCGTAGTCTCTCACGGACAAACCCCTGTGCAGTCTCTCACGAACAAACACAATTTACCAGGGCGTAGTCTCTCACGGACAAACCCCTGTGCAGTCTCTCACGGACAAGCACGATTCACCAAGAAACGTAAGTCGTAAACGTACTGCCTATCACGGGCCAGTACTGTTTACTGAGGTGCCACCTATCACGGGTCTGCACAACTTACCAAAAAGCGTAAACCATAAACGTACTGCCTATCACGGGCCCGTACCGCTTACCAAGTTGCCACCTATCACGGGTCCGCACGGTTTACTAAAACAAACATTATGTAAACGAGTCATTAAGAGATTCCCCATTCTTAATACTCATTTGACTTAAGCGATTTTCAAAACAAACAATAAGTAAACAAGACATTAAGAGATTCCCCATTCTTAATTCTTATTTAACTTAAACGATTTTTCAAAACAAACTTTAAGTAACCAGGACATTAAGAGATTCCTCATTCTCAACGCCCAATTAACTTAAGCGATTTTCAAAACAACATTAAGTAACCGAGACATTAAGAGATTCCCCATTCTTAATGCCCAGCTAACTTAAACGATTTTCTAACAAACAAACACACATTAAGTAAACAAGACATTAAGAGATTCCCCATTCTTAATACTTATTTAACTTAATGGCTTTCAAATCCCACACAGAATAAACTCAAACATATTATCAAATTCAATCCACAATTCCCACCCAAAACACATCAAATCATTTCTCCACCAAATCGTTTTCACGACAACATTAAGTAAATAAGTCATTAAGAGATTCCCCATTCTTAATACTCATTTAACTTAAACGATTTTCACAAACTCACATTAAGTAAACGAGACGTTAAGAGATTCCCCATTCTTAATACTCGTTTAACTTAATGGTTTTCAAATTCCAAACAAAACAAACTCAAACATACTTTCACATTCAATCCATAATTCACACCAACACATCAATCAACAACATCAAGTATGAACACGCCGAATACGACGACACAAATCAACATAATCCATCACTCAAATACAACAAGTTTCATATACTCAAAATCATACATAAATGGGTTTAAAATTCATTCTCCATAAAACATTACTTTAACCCTAACCAAATTCTTTTCCACACAACCACAAGTAAGTCCCTAAATGAAAACTAAATGTTTGGAAGGAGCCCTTACCTTCACGTTAGCTGTAACGTGTGATTACAATACCGCGAGCAAATCCGGTAAAATCTCTGCTCGCAACGCCGCTTCCAAAGTTGGTCCCCTAGCACCGTAGCGTGGTAGTGAGCAAGTTTCCCTTCTATCTCTTCGCGAAACGAAGCTTAGATCTAGGTGAAACGGGGAGGTTTGTGTTTGACGGTTTTGAAATCTCTAACTCCGTTTTCGAATCAAAGAGGAAGAGTGAAGCTGAGAAAACCTTGCTCTCTTAACCACTTATCCTTGGCTTTCTATTCTTGAAGTCAAAGGACGAAAAAGGAAGCAAAACCAAGAAGAATAAAAAAAAGGAGGAGGGAAGGGTTTCGCGCGGCCTGAGGAAGAAGAAGCGAAAATATTTAGTTTCCTTCTCTCTTTTCCTTTCTTCCTTTTTCTTTCCTTTCTATCTCTTTTTCTTTCTATTCCTTTTCTCCTATTTCCCTCCAACCATATATATAACTTATAACTTAACAAATATCTAGATATTTATTAAAATTACCATTTCACCCATATCCTCTCCAATCCACTTTTGTCAAAAATATCTACCCTCGTCGCAACTCAATTGATAGATAAATTTTTCTGCAACCAGATATATTTATAACAAAATTACCCGGTATTAAATCCTTCGTAACGGAAGTAAATTATTTCCCGACCAATAATTTTAATCCAATTTCCAAAAATATATTTTCGGCTTTTAACTCACTAAATAACGAAAACTGGGTTAACAGCCTAAGCAATTTAACACAAAATACCCCAAAATTGTATAACTTAGGATTTAAAATTACGGGTCTTATATTACTACCCCTCTAAAATTAGTTTCGTCCTCAAAACTTAAAGTACAAGTAGCAATCCTCACTAGATTTGTACTCAAAATCAACATACTAGTCATAACTTATTTCATCCGACCTTCTCGAAAAAGTGTTGCCTTCCCCTTTTCATAGGGTGCTTAATAACTCTGCATCCATTCATAGTCGGTAAGGCTCGTCCGTTCCATTCAACATGGTTTTGTCTATTATCGACAAGAGATTATGGATGATCAGTCCCTCAATTTGTCAACCGCATTGTATTCACTCCATCACTTTTCCATTCATACCAACCTTAAGTTTCTACCTCAAACCATGATACATCTTCTTTATAGTGATTCCAATGAATCAAGGCTTACTAATTCCCACTACACTTTTCCATTTCATGTTCAATTGTTTCCTATCAAACAAACATTTAACTCATTTGATTGAGGAACACAATAACAATCCCCATGACATGCACTCAAGTAATGTCTTTATATCATTGGCATACCTTTATAATAATAGTGTCTGAGTTATAGGTGAGATAATTCCTTTCCTGAATGTTTAATTGTCATAAGCTACATCTCTATGTGCTGCTCCAACAATTTTCTTGGTACATTTTCCAATTTTTTGGTTCACTCGCTGAATTCTTATTCCTTCTCAACCTTCACCGAGATACAAACTGAAAGAATCCTAACAATCGAACGTCCTAAATAATTACTTCTCAAACGTTTTCTAAGAAATAATTATCTATTATTTTTTTTTCAGTAAAATATCTCTAAAACCCATATATCACTTCAAATCTTCACGCTTGACTTCCCAAGACCAACAACTAAACCATAAATCAGTTGTTACATTTCTTCTTTTTCACTTTTTATCATTGAATAATATTCTAAAATATGATCCTCGAAATCTCCAAACACTTCCATCCTTAACATGAATTATTTATCACTTGCCTGTCTCAACTCCTTCGATTATGAATGTTTTAAGCATCACTTGGTCCTCCGTCCAACCTTGCGAGATTTTAAATCATCAACTAAAAGTCAACCATCTTAGGATCCCAAATCAAATCTCGAATAATCCTTCTGTCCTATCAAAATATTAACATCCTCTCAATGATTTCCATCCTTTAATAGACTCTCAAAACTTATATTACCGCAATCTTGAAGTATTCTCGTACTCGATGCTCCAAATGTCATTCCAAATGGAAGCCTCATCTCCTCAACAATTCCATGATGTTCACATCTCCTGGACAATTGTCAAACTTCATCCAGTTTCATCCTGAAATTTACCAGGAAAACATCTAATACTTTTCTTAACAAGAGTCCTCAACTTAGATCCTCACTTGAAATCCCTTATTAGTCTAAGGTTAATCCATCCATACTCATCATCTTCGAGTTTACACCAACACATAGCTTATGTGTCCTTGGAACCATTTTATAAATTCCATGCCGTCATGATTTGCTTCAGGTCTGCTGGACAATTCGTCATCTCGAAGATCTTTTCCATTTCTTGAATCCACTAATCATCTATTTTCCTGAGTTCTCATCACCCTTGAACTTTGGAGGATGGTAACGACGAAAATCTTTCAATCCTTTTGACTTAATAGCATAAATTCCACTTCCCCTCTTCTCCAGATCCCGTAGAGTCTTTGCAGCAGTTCATGCAACAACGAAACATCCATATTATTTGTAGCTTCAACCATTTGATCATCCTTACTGACGTTCATCCTTGCAACGTCGTTCCCTCTTGGAGGTAGTGTTTCCGAAAAAACCCACATCAAGAAGATGTGTTAACACCACTTTGAATAATTCCAAAACTAAGTTTCGAATATAACAACACATAATAACTACCCCTGATCTGATAACTCAGACCAATTACCCCGACGCATGATCAGACAACAACTCCTAACCTCCAATCTAGAACTTAAGGTTCCACAGCCCCCAAAGAAAACCAAACCAAAGCTCTGATACCACAATGTTACACCCTGTTTTTCAAAGCGAGGGTGTATTTTTTTTTTCAAAAGAAATTAAAATACAACAGAGAAATAAATAAGGTAAAACCTTTGGATAAATAATTAAGTCATTAAAATTTACAAGCAGCGGAAAAGTTTTTCAAAATATAAATCCAAAGCATGTCCTGATGTCAACAATAGTACAGGTACATCCTTTCAACTTAACATAAAGGTAGCCCAAAAGAAAGACATATGTGTCCTGAGTGACAACCTAGTCTGATCATTCTATACATAACAAAAAACTATACGCCTTGAGTAATCTCCACGCGCCCTGTAACACCCCATTTTTCAAAGCGAGGGTGTATTTTTTTTTTCAAAAGAGAAGTTAAAATACCACAGAGAAATAAATATGGTAAAACCTTTGGATAAATAATTAAGTCATTATAAATTTACAAGCAGCGGAAGAAGTTCTCAAAATATGAATTCAAAATGTTTACATAACGAAAGTGGTACAGTCTTCCAGTTTAAAAATAAAGGCAACCCATAAGAGAGACATTTGTTCCCTCTGTGTCAACCTAGTCTGATCATTTTACAAAACTACTAAACACCCTGAATGATCTCCACGCGCCCCGTGAGATCCTCCTAACGTAGCTCCAATCAAGCATTCCCATCTACATTCCCATCTACATTCCCATCCGTAGGGTACGAACCGGTAGGATCATCCCGACTCTCATCTGAGGGCAAAGCCCAGATTTCCACAATAGTTGTAATGGGTCACCAACCGAAATTAATAGTTAACACATAACATTTACTTTTCAATGCACAATTAACCTTTTCAATTTATCATACATCTTAGAAGGATTTTCCACATGCTAAAAGTTCATGTAATGCTTGCCAAATATAAATGAAAACAAAAGAAAGTTCTCAATCCATCAAGTAATACATAACTCACCAAAACATTGATAAATCAATTGAGCAATCAATTATCTAACTCAAAATAAGATTTTCCACTAAGCCAATCGATCGGGGAAATCAATTTCCTGAAAGTTTTTAGTAAAAACTGAACTCTGGGCTTAAATCAATCGATTGGGTAAATCGATTGACTCAATCGATTGGGTAAATCGATTTCCTGACAGGCAGAGCCCCTGTATTGAATCCAATCGATTGGGCAAATCGATTTCGTGAAAGACAGAGCCCCTATAATGAATCCAATCGATTTGGCAAATCGATTTCTTAAATGGTTTTGAAAAACATATTACAAAATCGATTGGGTAAATCGATTTCGTGAAAGACAGGGCCCCTGTAACTCATCAAATCGATTGGGTAAATCGATTTCCCTGTGTATTCTTTCAAAAATTCATAAACTAACTCAATCACATTCATACATAATCCCAAATCTTAACACTTAGCACTGATAACGCAATCGCTACAACAACATGAGTTTCGAAATAGTATTGCAATTAAACATGCTATCACCAAATTTCAAAACATAACATTTAACACTTATGACACAATTACTACAACATCAGGAGTTTCGAAATGGTATCGCAATCAAACATGTTATCACCAAATTCCAAAACATAACACTTAACACTTATAACACAATTACTACAACATCATGAGTTTTCGAAATGGTATTGCAATCAAACATACTTACACATAATTTCAAAACCTACCGCTTAACGGTTTCAACGCAATACCCACACAAACAAGATGAACCAACAAATCACATGGCATCACTTTGACTCGACAAACCCAATACAGACAAGATGAACCAACAAATCACATGACATCACCTTGACTCGACAATCCCAACACAAACAAAATGAACCAACAAATCACATGGCATCACTTTGACTTGACAATTCCAACGCAGACAAGATGAACCAACAAATCACATGGCATCACCTTGGCGCAACTATCTCAACACAGACAAAATGTACCAACAAATCACATGGCATCACTTTGACTTGACAATTCCAACGCAGACAAGATGAACCAACAAATCACATGGCATCACCTTGGCGCGACAATCTCAACACAGACAAAATGAACCAACAAAAATCACATGGCATCACTTTGACTTGACAATTCCAACGCAGACAAGATGAACCAACAAATCACATGGCATCACCTTGGCGCGACAATCTCAACACAGACAAGATGAACCAACAAATCACATGGCATCACCTTGACTCGACAATTCCAACGCAGGCAAGATGAACCAACAAATCACACGGCATCACCTTGGCGCGACAATCTCAACACAGACAAGATGAACCAACAAATCACATGGCATCACCTTGACTCGACAATTCATTTCTTCACAAAATCATTTTCACGACAACATTAAGTAAACGCAGATATTAAGAGATTCCCCATTCTTAATGCTCATTTAACTTAATGATTTTCACAAACAAACACACATTAAGCAAACAGAAATATTAAGAGATTACTCATTCTTAATACTCTTCTAACTCCAACGATTTTCAAAACAGACATTAAGTAACTAAGACATTAAGAGATTCCCCATTCTTAACGCCCAGTTAACTTAAACGATTTTCAAACAACATTAAGTAAACGAGACATTAAGAGATACCCTATTCTTAATACTTATTTAACTTAAACGATTTTCAAAACAAAACATTTAGTAAACAAGTCATTAAGAGATTCCCCATTCTTAATACTCATTTCACTGAAACCATTTTCAAAAACAAACATTAAGTAACTAAGACATTAAGAGATTCCCCATTCTTAACGCTCAGTTAACTTAAACGATTTTCAAAACAACATTAAGTAAATAAGTCATTAAGAGATTCCCCATTCTTAATACTTATTTAACTTAAACGATTTTCAAAACAAAACATTCAGTAAACAAGTCATTAAGAGATTCCCCATTCTTAATACTCATTTCACTGAAACCATTTTCAAAAACAAACATTAAGTAACTAAGACATTAAGAGATTCCCCATTCTTAACGCTCAGTTAACTTAAACGATTTTCAAAACAACACTAAGTAAATAAGTCATTAAGAGATTCCCCATTCTTAATACTTATTTAACTTAAACGATTTTCAAAACAAAACATTCAGTAAACAAGTCATTAAGAGATTCCCCATTCTTAATACTCATTTCACTGAAACCATTTTCAAAAACAAACATTAAGTAACCAAGACATTAAGAGATTCCCCATTCTTAACGCTCAGTTAACTTAAACGATTTTCACAAACTCACATTAAGTAAACAAGATATTAAGAGATTCCCCATTCTTAATACTCGTTTAACTTAATGGTTTTCAAATTCCACACAAAACCAACTTTCACATTCAATCCATAATTCGCACCAAATCATTTTCCACACAAAACAAACTCAAACATACTTTCACATTCAATCCATAATTCGCACCAAATCATTTTCCACAAAAACCACACAAAACAAACTCAAACATACTTTCATATTCAATCTATAATTCGAACCAAATCATTTTCCACACAAACCACACAAACACATCTCAAGTTTCATCAATATCAATTAAGAACACGTCAAAACAACGAACACAAATCAACAAAATCCACCACTCAAACACACAAGTTTCATTTACTCAAAATCATACATAAATGAGTTTTAAATTCATTTTCCACGAAACATTCATCAATATAACCAAAACCTAACTCTAGATTTTACCCATAAAGCCTTAGATACATTTTCCCAAATCAATACTCCAACCCTAACAAAATTCTTTTCCACACAACCACAGATAAGGCCCTAAATGCAAACTAAAAGTTTGGAAGGAGCCCTTACCTTCACGTTAGCTTTAACGTGCGATTACGGCACCGTGAGTAAATCCGGTAAATTTTCCGCTCGCAACGCCGCTTCCAAAGTTGGTTCCCTAGCACCGTAGCACGAAGGTGAGCAACTTTCCCTTCTATCTCTTCGTGAAACGAAGCTTAGATCTAGAAGAAACGGGATGATTTGTGTTTGACGGTTTTGAAATCCCTAAACCGTTTTTCTTCGTTTTCGGATCAAAGAGGAAGAGTGAAGTTGAGAAATCCTTGTCCTATCACCCACTATCAATTTCGAACTCAAGGAAGCAAGGAAGAACGAAAATGGATGAAGATGGAGGAAGGAGAAGGATTGGGTGTTCACACGAGGCAGAGGAGGGAGAAGCGAAAATGTTATGTTTTCTTTCTCTCTCTTTTCCATTCTTCCTTTTTCTTTCCTTTCTATTTCTTTTCTTTTCAATTCCTTCCCTTCCTTTTCTATATATATATATATATTAATTATAATTAACAAATATCTCAAAACCTTTAGATATTTATTAAATTACCCTTTCACCCATAACGCATTAAACTCTTCGTAAAAGATTCACCGCAGTTAATTTAATTTATTTATCGACGAGTAATTCTAATCGGGCATCAAAATATCATTTTGGTCTTATAAACTCCAAAATATTAATAACTTTGGCTAAAAAGCCTCCGAGTTCAATACCAAAAATACACCAAAATACATAAAGTACACTTTAAAATTATGGGTCTTACACGCCCCGTGAGATTCTCCTAACGTAGCTCCAATCAAGCACTCCCATCCACATTCCCGTCCGGAGGGTACGAACCAGTGGGATCATCTTGACTCTCATCTGAGGGCAAAGCTCAGATTTCCACAATAGTTATAAAGAGTCACCAACCGAAAATAACAGTTAACACATAACATTTAAGTTTTTAAATGCACAAAATACCTTTTCAACTTAGCATGCACCTTAAAAGGATTTTCCATATGCTAAAAGTTCATACAATGCTTGCCAAATGTAAATGAAATCAAATAGAGTTCTCAATCCATCAAGTAATACACAACTGAACAAAACATTGATAAATTAATTGAGCAATCGATTATCTAACTCAAAATAAGAATTTCCACTAAGCCAATCGATTGGGAAATCGATTGAATGGATAACTGAGCCCTTGTATTAAAGCCAATCGATTTCCAAATCGATTTCCTGAAGGTTTTTAGTGAAATTTGAACTCTGGGCTTAATTCAATCGATTGGGCAATCGATTGACAGCATAGCTGAGCCACTGACTTAATGCCAATCGATTTCCAAATCGATTTCCTGAAGGTTTTTAGTGAAATTTGAACTCTGGGCTTAATTCAATCGATTGGGCAATCGATTGACAGCATAGCTGAGCCACTGACTTAATGCCAATGGATTGGGAAATCGATTTCCCTGCATATTCTTCAAAAAATACATAAACTAACTCAATCACATTCATACACAACTCCAAATCTTAACACTTAGCAATTCCCACACATTCACCACGACATTATGAGTTTCGAAATTGTATTGCAATCAAACATGTTATCACCAAATTCCAAAACATAACACTTAACACTTATAACACAATTACTACAACATCATGAGTTTCGAAATTGTATTGCAATCAACATGTTATCACCAAATTCCAAAACATAAAACTTAACATAATCAACACAATCACAATGACATCTCAAGTTTCAAAACACTCCATCATAAACTTGAATCAACACACTTACGCACAATTTCGAAACATACCGCTTAACGGTTACAACGCAATACCCACACAGACAAAATGAACCAACAATTCGCAATTTAACAGGGTGTAGTCTCTCACGGACAAACACCTGTGCAGTCTCTAAAGGACAAACACAATTCACCAGGGCGTAGTCTCTCACGGACAAACCCCTGTGCAGTCTCTCACGGACAAACACAATTTACCAGGGCGTAGTCTGTCACGGAAAAACCCCTGTGCAGTCTCTCACGGACAAGCACGATTCACCAAGAAACGTAAGTCGTAAACGTACTGCCTATCACGGGCCCGTACTGTTTACTGAGGTGCCACCTATCACGGGTTTGCACAACTTACCAAAAAGCGTAAACCATAAACGTACTGCCTATCACGGGCCCGTACCGTTTACCAAGTTGCCACCTATCACGGGTCCGCACGGTTTACTAAAACAAACATTATGTAAACGAGTCATTAAGAGATTCCCCATTCTTAATACTCATTTGACTTAAGCGATTTTCAAAACAAACAATAAGTAAACAAGACATTAAGAGATTCCCCATTCTTAATTCTTATTTAACTTAAACAAATTTCAAAACAAACATTAAGTAAACGAGATATTAAGAGATTCCTCATTCTTAATACTCATTTAACTTAAGCGATTTTCAAAACAAACAATAAGTAAACAAGACATTAAGAGATTCCCCATTCTTAATTCTTATTTAACTTAAACGAATTTCAAAACAAACATTAAGAGATTCCCCATTTTTAATTCTCATTTAACTTAAACGATTTTTCAAAACAAACTTTAAGTAACCAGGACATTAAGAGATTCCCCATTCTCAACGCCCAGTTAACTTAAGCGATTTTCAAAACAACATTAAGTAACCGAGACATTAAGAGATTCCTCAAACATACTTTCACATTCAATCCATAATTCCCACCAACACATCAATCAACAACATCAAGTATGAACACGCCGAATACGACGACACAAATCAACATAATCCATCACTCAAACACAACAAGTTTCATATACTCACAATCATACATAAATGGGTTTAAAATTCATTCTCCATAAAACATTACTTTAACCCTAACCAAATTCTTTTCCACACAGCCACAAGTAAGTCCCTAAATGCAAACTAAATGTTTGGAAGGAGCCCTTACCTTCACGTTAGCTGTAACGTGCGATTACAGTACCGCGAGCAAATCCGGTAAAATCTCCGCTCGCAACGCCGCTTCCAAAGTTGGTCCCCTAGCACCGTAGCGTGGTAGTGAGCAACTTTACCTTCTATCTCTTCGCGAAATGAAGCTTAGATCTAGGTGAAATGGGGAGGTTTGTGTTTGACGGTTTTGAAATCTCTAACTTCGTTTTCGAATCAAAGAGGAAGAGTGAAGCTGAGAAAACCTTGCTCTCTTAACCACTTATCCTTGCCTTTCTATTCTTAAAGTCAAAGGACGAAAAAGGAAGCAAAACCAAGAAGAATAAAAAAAAGGAGGAGGGAAGGGTTTCGCGCGGCCTGAGGAAGAAGAAGGGAAAACATTTAGTTTCCTTCTCTCTCTTTTCATTTCTTCCTTTTTCTTTCCTTTCTATCTCTTTTTCTTTCTATTCCTTTCCTCCTATTTCCCTCCAACCATATATATATATATAACTTATAACTTAACAAATATCTAGATATTTATTAAAATTATCATTTCATCCATATCCTCTCCAATCCACTTTTGTCAAAAATATCTACCCTCGTTGCAACTCAATTGATAGATAAATTTTTCTGCAACCAGATATATTTATAACAAAATTACCCGATATTAAATCCTTCGTAACGGAAGTAAGTTATTTCCCGACCAATAATTTTAATCCAATTTCCAAAAATATATTTTCGGCTTTTAACTCACTAAATAACGAAAACTGGGTTAACAGCCTAAGCAATTTAACACAAAATACCCCAAAATTGTATAACTTAGGATTTAAAATTACGGGACTTACATCCCTTAATAATATAATCAACTAGCTGGTCGTAGCTACTTTTTCTTCAATATTCAAAGTAAGTTATGATGAAGAATAGTCGTTCACAAGAACGAAATTCACGAATATCCTAATTACTATCAAATGTATAAGAAAAGCTAAATGACAAGTTCCCCGTAATTCTAGTGTGGCTTTGATCTACACCAATATGGAACGGGAAGACTTATCACTACTTGCACATATTGATGCTTCAAAAGTGTTACATCTAAATGAAGACGCGCTAGGTTGAAAATCTAAAAGGATGACCTATGCAAAAATTAGGGTATAAAAATATGAATAAAAACTCGCTAGGTCGAAAACTCGAAAGGGCGACCTAGGCTAAAATGAGGGCGCAAAAACCAATGAAGATTTGGTAGGTCGAAAACCCAACAAGGCGGCCTAGGCAAAAGTTAGAAGAAAAAAGTCTGTTAGGTTTAAAACCCGAAAGGGCAATCTAAGCAAAAATTAGGGCCACAAAAAAATATAGAATGAAAAAAGTTAACTAGTTTGGGAATCTAAAAAAGGGATGACCAAAGAATGCAACTTACATACACACATTTAGGTCAAAGTTGAGCATATTCCGAAACACTGGGAATATAGATTGGAGCAAATCATATCTTCCAAAGTATGTGAAAAACATGATTGAAATTGCAGCATGAGTTATTAGCACGCTTGTTTCATAAAATACTACTAACAAATTGGGTCATTTACCCATAAGAGATCACCTTATCTTCTTTTCTTTCTACGAATCTTTTTTTTTTTTTGTATCATAGATTTTCTTATTAAAAGTCATTGTCTGAACCTTCCCTCACCACTTTCTTTTGTCATAAATATTTTTTATCAAAATCCATTTTTACGATAATCATATATTGGGGCACGAAATATGAGACGTCAATGAGGCGAAATAAACTCTACAAGATGTCCATGACGGCTCCTATGGGATCCATATGAGCGGACATACCATGTTTAGAAATATTATTCGAGTCGACACCTTGCTCGTTCACGATGTGGGGCATAGACATAATCGGAATGATCAAACCTCAAACATCATATGAACATCACTTCATCTTGGTGGCAATCGATTACTTTATCAAATGGGTAGAGGTCGCTTCGTTCGCTAATGTAACCAAAAATACGGTAGTCGAATTCATAAAAAAGGAGTTAATATGTCGTTATGGCCTACCAAGCAAGACCATTACTGAAAATGATACAAACCTGAATAACAAAATAATGGATGCATTGTGTGTCACCTTCAAAATTCAACACCACAACTCATCTCCGTAAAAACAAAAAATGAACGGAGCATGTGAAGCAGCAAATAAAAACATCAAAAATTTGGTAACATATAAAGATTGACTTGAAATGTTGCCATTTACACTACAAGAGTATCGCACGTTGTTTCAACTAGAGCATCCCCTTTTTCCCTAGTATATGGGATGGAGGCTATGCTACCCTTTGAAGTAGAAATATCCTCGCTAATTGTATTAATGGAAGTCAAACTAGAGGAGTCAGAATGGGTATAAATCCATTTCAATCAATTGAATATAATTGAACAAAAAAAAAAGGTTGATGGTCTTATGTCATGGGCAATTATATCAGAAAAGACTGAAAGAACATATAAGAAAAAATACGTTCTCAAGAATTTCGGGAAGAAGACTTGATGCTAAAAAGATCTTACCCATTTAAAAGGATTATTGTGGGAAATGGACTCCTAACTATGACGACCCACACGTCGCGAAAGAAGCTTTCTCAGGTGGGACTTTGATCCTCAAGAATATCGAAAAAAAAGATTTACTCCTCCCGATAAACTCAGACGTCGTAATATATATATATATATCTGCTAAGTTGAAAACCTGAAAGGGGAAACTTAGGCAAAAATGAGGGTACAAAAAGTAATAATGAATACCCGCTAGGTTGAAAACCTAAAGGGACAATCTAGGCAAAAATTAGGGTACAAAACGTAATAATGAATACCCGCTAGGTTGAAAACCTGAAAAGGCGACCTTGGAAAAATTAGGATACAAACAAAAAAATACCCACTAGGTTGAAATCATGAAAAGGCGACCTAAGCAAAAATTAGGGTACCAAAAAATATAATAAATATATGTTAGGTAGAAAGCCTGAAAGGGCAAACTCGAAGAAAAAAAAAAGACAAAAACAAAGAATATATACCAATTGGACATGATCAACAATATGAATCAGACTATAACACGAGAATAAAGGTTGTTTACAGTACAAGGCAGACAACAACATGAGATCCAACTTAAGATAGCAGAAGATAGATCAGAGATATCAAGTTCAAGAAAAGTGTATAAATGTTTTTCACATTCATGATTTGAACGATAGTGTCCAATAAAAATATTGATAAAAACCAACATATTAATGCAACCATTTCCTTCATTCACTCAATCGCTCATCCATGTCATGCATTCAATCACTCATCCATTTCATTCATTCACTCATTCATTCATTCACTCACTCATTCATTCATTCATTCATTCATTCATTCATTCATTCATTCATTCATTCATTCATTCATTCATTCATTCATTCATTCATTCATTCATTCATTCATTCATTCATTCATTCATTCATTCATTCATTCATTCATTCATTCATTCATTCATTCATTCATTCATTCATTCATTCATTCATTCATTCATTCATTCATTCATTCATTCACTCATTCATTCATTCATTCATTCATTCACTCATTCATTCATTCAAGATATTTTATAAATTCAAAGTCGAGAAAACGACCTGCATGTTAATGTCAGGAAAACGACTCGCACAGCAAAGTCGAAAAAACAACCCACATGTTGAAGTTGGGAAAACGACTCGCACCTCAAATCCGAGAAAACGACCCGCATGTTAAAGCCCAGAAAATGACTCTCACCCAAAGCTGAGAAAACGACCCGCATGTTAAAGCCAAGAAAACGACTCGCATCCAAAGCCGAGAAAATTACCCGCATGTTAAAGTCGGGAAACCGACTCGCACCCAAAGCCGAGAAAACGACCCGCATGTTAAATCCAGGAAAAAGGCTCGTACCCAAAGTCGAGAAAACAACCCACATGTTAATGCCGGGAAAACGACTTGCACCCAAAGCCGAGAAAACGACCCATATGTTAAAGTCGGGAAAACGACTCGCACCTAAAGCTGAGAAAATGAATCGCATGTTAATGTCGGGAAAACGACTCACACCCAAAGCCGAGAAAACGACCCACATGTTAAAGCCGGGAAAACGACTCACACCCAAAACCGAGAAAAGGAACCGCATGATAAAGCCGGTAAAACGACTCGTACCCAAAGTCGAGAAAACGACCCGCATGTTAAAGTCGGGAAAACGACTCACACCCAAAGCCGAGAAAATGACTCGCACCCCAAAACCGAGAAAACGACCCGTAAGTTAAAGTTGAAAAAACGACTCGCACCCAAAATCGAGAAAACGACCCACATGTTAAAACTGGGAAAACGACTCGCACCCAAAGCCGGGAAAATGAATCGCACCTAAAGCTGAGAAAGCGACCCACATGTTAAAGCCGGGCAAACGACTCGCACGCAAAGTTGAGAAAATGTCCCTCATTTTAAAGCTGGGAAAACGACTCACACCCAATGCCGCGGAAATGACCCACATGTTACAGCCAGGAAAATGACTCGCACGTAAAGCCGAGAAAACGACTCGCATTTTAAAGCCTGGAAAAAGACTCGCACCCAAAGTCGAGAAAACGACTCGTATGTTAAAGTTGGGAAAACGACTCACACCCAAAGCCGAGAAAACAACTCGCATGTTAAAGCTGGGAAAACGACTCGCACCTAAAGCCGAGAAAATAATCTGCATGTTAAAGCTAGGAAAACAACTTGCACCCAAAGCCGAGAAAACGACCGGCATGTTAAAGCCGGGAAAACGAGTCACACTTAAACAAGAAAGAAACTTACACTGTTCTCCAACAAACCTCTCCTTTTTGAACAAAATTAGTGTCGTTATCTTTACTTTTCTTTTACTCTCCAATAATATCAAAGCAAAGAGGGGTAGCTGTAGACACCTAATTTTGTCCACTACTTTTAAAGTCTTTATCAAAAATAATAAATATATTAAAAAAATATAAAAAAATAATAATAAAAGTAAATAGTTAGCCTACTGACACCTACTTTTGTTAGCTCTTCCTTTTTTATTATTTGCCGAAAAAGTATAATAAAAAGCATTAAGGATATTTTGGACTTTTCGTTAAAATAATAATAATAATAATAATAATAATAGTAATAATAAAGGATATCAATTCTAATTTAATTTATTGTTTCTTAAAAAAGATTAAAAAATCATACCTTAAGTGATTATGGTAGATTTTTAAAAATGCTAAAAATTACTTTAATGATCATTAATGAGAATTATTGTCTTCCAAAAATTTAAACCTAATTTATAACTATAAATAAGAGGACAAGAAAACTGGAAGAAAAGAAAAGGGGGAAGAAAGATTGGAACCAAGAGCTAGTAAAAAAAATTCTCATGTGTGGTAAACCTTTTTTTTTTCTTTTTTCTCCTCATCTATTTCTTTTTGTTGTTGACATTATTGTGGTTATAAAGTTGTTTTTTACCATTATATGCACGTATGATATAAACAAGAAATTATTTTTTGTTTAACGATCAAATTTAATAAGGATCAAGTCGATTGTTGTATAATTGTCTACTTCTTTATCAAATTCGTGATTTAGTATCTTTATTTCTTATTTATCTTGTGCATTATATCTTAAACTCTTTTGTTATTACCGTCGTTGGTTCGCGCCACATATGTGCCGCCGACTCATGGATCTGCTCTTGAATTTTTGTCCTTTACAATTTGTAAAACACAAAAAAATACTAAGTATTTTCTTAAAATATATAAAATGATATACAAATTGATAAACAACACGTCACTCGTATTATTATCACAATTATAGTGTGAATTTATTTTGATATATATATATATATATATATAAAATAAAAATTAATAATAAAATCAGTCAACACACAAATATTTTCTACCAAAGAACTACGTGAGTTTTTATTTCCCTGTTGCACCTGGGGATACGTAGGAGCAAGGTATTCCCCTTGTCAAACCAAATTAATAAAAATATTTTTTTTCTTTCTTTTGTTAACGTAAATAATTTATTTTTATTTTTTTTTTTATTATTCTTTTTGGGGGTAAAAACAAATAAATAAATAGTTTGTATACAATTAATTATGGGGAAACAGTTTTAACAGATGTTATAGAGTGGTAATACTTCCTTATTCGTAATCGACTCTCAAATCCGAATTTCTGGTTCAAAATTTATTATTTTAGGTTTTATCCAATCTTTCCTTTAATAAAAATAAAATTGGTGGCGACTCTTTTTTCGCGGACAAACCGGACCCGACACAACCGATCAAAATTAACAGTAACACTCATATCTTACAATACATTATCAACTAGTTGTTTTATAAATTCAAATTTTATGATACATCTTTTAATAAAATATTGATTTTTGGTGTGTTATGATTCTTTTTAAGGTGTATATTTTCCTTAATTTGTGGTTAATTATTTTAAGGCGTTTGATGAAGTCAAAAGACTAGAAGTTGTGTGGAGCCAAGTTCGGATTGACGAGGTATTACAATTATTGGGCGATCTAGAGAGGCTGTATTCAGAAGTGCATCTATCGAGGTCGTTGAAGCACAATAACATTGTAACGTTCTAAAATTCGTGGATTGATAACAAGCACATGAATGTTAACATGAATTATATGTGGTACTTAATTAGATGACTTTGGAGATATAGTTTGTTTTAGGTAGTTAGTTTTCAGTTAGTTAGTTGTAATTAATTAGTTTGTTACTCCTAAATAATTAGTTTGTTACTCCTAATTAGTTTCAGTTAGTTAGTTGAAACTAATTAGCTTGTATATAAGCATGCCAATTTTAGAACAATAGTAGACTCAACAAGACAATAATCATACAATCCCAACAGAACATGTTATGTTTCCAAAAGAGGAACTAGATGATTATAACTTCATTAGGGACAGAGAAAGAAGGACATCAAAACTCACTCAAAGTTATGGTTATGAAAATATGATCAGCTATGCGTTACATGTTGCTGAAGAGATCATATCAGAAGATCCCATGAACTACAATGAAGCTGTCAGGGCTCAAGACAAAGACAAATGAATTTTAGCTATGACTGAGGAGCTGAAATCATCGAAGAAGAACAAGACTTGGGAACTTATACCTAAGCCAACCAACTCCATAATTGTAGGCAGCAAATGGATCTTCAAGAGGAAGGACGAAATTCCAGGAGTTGAACCACCCAGGTTCAAAGCAAGGTTAGTAGCAAAGGGGTTCACTCAAAGGGAATGTGTACACTACAATTAAATCTTTTCTCCAGTAGTCAAGCATGCATCTATAAGGATAATTCTAGCCACGGTAGCACCCTTTGACATGGAATTGGAACAAATAGATGTCAAAATAACATTTCTCCATTGTGATCTAAATGAAACAATCTTAATGCAACAACCAGATGTTTTAGGACTCAAGGAAAGGAGGTTTTGGTCTCCATGTTAAAGAGAACACTCTATGGGCTAAAGAAATTACTAAGACAATGGTATTTGAGGTTTGATTCATTCATGCTCAGTCAAAGTTATGCTATATAAGTAATTTTGATAGTTGTGTATACTATAAACAAGTATCATCAGCCACATACATTTACTTGCTGCTATATGTGGATGACATGTTAATAGCATCTAAAAGTATGAAAGAAATAGAAAAATTGAAGGGTCAACAAAAGAAAGAATTCAAGATGAAGGACTTGGGGTCAACCAAGAGGATCCTAAGAATGGAAATCATCAGAATTAGAGAGAAAGGAAAACTAATAATTTCTCAAGAGAGCTACATTGGAAATGTTCTAAATAGATTCAATTTGAGTGAACCAAAGGCAGTAAGCTCTCCACTAGCAGCTCACTTCAAGTTTTCTTCAGCCATGTCACCAAACACAAACCTGAAAGCAGAAGACATGAAGAATATAGCATATGCAAGTGCCATAACAGTATCATGTGTGTTATGGTTTGCTCAAGGCCAAACATTTCTCATGTTGTAAGTGTCACGAGCAAGTTTATGGGGAATCCAAGGATGAGCCATTGGCAAGCTGTCAAATGGATTCTAAGGTACGTAAAGGGAACTCAAAGCATGTGTTAGAAATACAACAAATGTTCAACACCATCAAAACTAATCCAAGGATTTGAAGACTCTGATTTTGTTGGAGATTTAGATAGAAGAAGATCTCTTACAAATTATGTGTTCACAATGTTTAACAACAAATTCATTTGGAAAGCTAATCTTGAACACATAATGGCATTATTAACAATATAAACAAAATAAGTTGATCTTGCTGAAGTTGTGAAAGAAGGAATTTGGCCGAAAGGATTGATCGCTAAACTTGGTGTTAAATAAGATTCGGTTTGCATAGACTATGACAGCCAAAGTGTCATTCACTTGAGTGAAAATCAAATGTATCATTAAAGAACCAAGCATATAGACATCAGGTTGCATTTCATCAGGGATGTCATTGAAATGAGTGAGATAAATGTGGCAAAGGTACACACAAGTGACACCCCAGTTGACATGTGTACAAAACCTGTCACACTTAGCAAGTTCAGACATTGTTTGAATTTGCATAATATCAATCTCATAAACTAAGATCAAGGACCAAGAAGATTAGATTTGAAGAACCACAAAGCTAAAGTTTCTCATTTAGTACCAAGGTGGAGAATTGTTATATGTAGTACTTAAATAGAATACTTTAGAAATAGAGTTAGTTTTGCGTAGTTAGCTTTCAGTTAATTAGTTGTAACTAATTAGTTTGTTACTCCTAAATTGTAAGCAACTTGTATATAAGCCAAAACAAGATAAGGAAAATAGATAGAACAAAAGGAAGCAAGATGTAGTAATTGGTAGAAGTGTGAAAAACTGGAAGCATAAGTGTGTAAACTTTCTAATCATTTTCATATCATATTAGTGATAATTCGAAGTCATATTCAACCCCCCAGACGTATGAGTTTAACTCCGAACTAGGTTAACAATTGTGTGTGTTCAATTTAGCATTACAAGCTTTAAATTCGGTTTAAATTGATCATTCTCCGTTTCAGTTAGAAAAAGGAGAAGTTTCTTGACATTAATTTGATCAATCTCCTATTTTTAGTTTCAATCCATCTTTGTTTTTCTGTATAAAATCAAGAACAATCTTGGTTTAATTACTCATTGATCTTCGTTTTTTAGAACAACATGATTACTAAGTTGTTCACCTCAGGGAGCCTCAGACAGTGTGTTCACTATTGGTTGTATATGTGTTTAATTTGTTTTTCTGTTTTATTGTGAGATTAGACCTTGTGTTAGTTGGTTTTATGCATGATTTAGGCACCGTAAAAACCACAAGTAGGTCAACATGAGAGTTGTTAAAGGGTTAAAGGATGGGCAAGACGGATTTTAATGGGTTTAATCTATCTTCACAATCACAATCCACTTGAAGTGTGATAATATATTTATAAATGGTCACCAAGAAGAAGTTAAGATTGGAGATCTGGGGCTGACAACTCTCTTGAAGCATAAAAATACCAAGAGTGTAATAGGTATGCTCATCTATATTCAGTAAGTTGCAGAACTAGTCTTCAATTCTTCTTGAATAAGTAGTTGTACCCTTAGTAGCAACTTTCTACATCTTGATTATGGTAATTGAAAAGATATAACATGTTAAATAGTAATGACAATCTTCATGAGTAGTAAACATTCATTTACATTGATTTTAGTATTAGCTTTGCATGGTCGACAAGTGAAAGAAATCACCAAAGGGTGTTGCATAGAGATGATGGTTTTTTTCCTGAACTTTAATACATATTTACATAGATACTTGATTTTGATTTTTAGATTAGGACCCTAGATATCCCCTCTTATCTTATAAAGTACTTATTATTGTTTTGACTCTTAATTAGGGATGACTTCTTCTTTGCTTGATTTTTAATTCCTATTAATTTTTGTCATTCAATCGTTCCCATCTCAATACTTTTGTTTCTAATAATTCCTCTTACACTTTGAATGAAACATTTTTTGAAACAAATAGTAGTTTATTCTTGAAACAAATACTCATAAAAATATTCATAAAATCTTATTAAAACTAATATTCATGTATTTTACCAAAATCTGAAATTCAGGTGAGGAATGATTCTGCAGAAGACTTTTTAAGTCTAGTAAAAGCTCAGGATAAGCTATGTAAAGAGTTTCTATTGATAGAATCTGAAAGGTCATATTGATAACGAGGTTCGGAGCCGAAACATGTGGTAAGGAGAGAACCGAACAAAGAAAGAATACACTTCTCACCTTAAGTCATGTGGTTGTTGCTTCAGAAGGACACTCGTAAATTGTGAGTGTTCGAAAGAAAAAAAAGATAATAACTTAAGGGTATACCGTTGGGATGCTTAACTACCACGAATACATGCATCATCGAACTAGAAAATAAAATTAGTCGTGTTGTTAGGATGTTTCTCTTTACTTTTTGGGTATGATAGACATGTCATATAATTTAATCCAATAAGAAAACAACAAAAGCTTTTCTCACCTATTGCCTCTTTATTTCGAAATACTTCCATTAATTAGTACCTAGGAATGTATGTACTTTTTCGTATTGGTGGAGTATTCAATAGATAGAGGGATTTGATGTCTTATTGGGAAGGGAAATGGGCTGTGATGAAGATGATATTGTTGAAAATGGAATTACATTTAACTTAATTGATGCAAAATTTGCAGCTGGCCCGACAAAATCATAAAATATATATCTAGCCATAATCTTAGTGTTTGACTGGTGAAAAATAGTTATTATTTATTTAAATGGAAATAGAGCTATCTGAAACATTATTGTTACAGTGCTCTTAAGATCAAATATTGGAATGTGTTATTAGATTTGAATGTATTTTGGGATGTTATTTCTCGGCTTTCTCTACTTTTCACTCTGGTTGAAAATATTGTTTTCTCAATCTTTGATAATGAGTTCATGTGTTTCTCTGTGTTTTCCATACATTTAATTTTATTTCCTTCAACAGTGACTTGTATGATGATTTTTGCTTCACAATATCAGATTCCGAACATTTCATCTGGAATATCTTCACAATCTCTTTTGCCACGGATGCAGGTTTGTCCTTGATGTTCTCTGCATGTGGTGTATATAGTGTCTTGTCATTAGTTCTCATTTGTGTTATCGGAGTATAAATTTTGTTGGATTAGAAAGAAATAAAAACATAAGTCCAGGAATTTAATTTATGGTGAATAATCTATTTATCATCATTGTTTGGTTTAGTCCTTGAAGAGATTGGCCACTAATTTGTTTGACTTATGCATCCACATTGTAATTTGTGATGATCACTTATCTCGCGCATTTATTTATTATCGCATATTGTATTAATATTATACCTCTCACTTCATCAAATATACAGATTAAAGTGTTCAAAAAAACCAAAAATTGAACTAAACTACCGAACCGAACTGGTTTTAAACTAAATTGATTTATAAAAATTGAGAACTGAACTGTTTTCGGAATAATTTTTTAAAACTAAAACTGAACCGAACCGGTTTTTATTTCAAAAAACTTGAACCAAATTTATTTTTTTAGAAGTAATTAGGGGTAATTATGTAAATTTTGGCCTATATGAACAAAAAAAATAAGTTAAATCGGTTCGGTTCGGTTCAAAGTAATAAACCAGTTCACCAATTTGTTAAACGGTTTGGTTTTTTGAATTGAAAACCGGTTCGATTTTTTCAAATTAAAAACCAGTTCGGTTCAATTTTCCAACAGTTCTAGTTCATAATTGAAATTTGCCCACCCCTAATAAGGATGGATCCAAATCCTTCTCCATTGACTGTCTTAACGACAATTTCTATTATTGCCTTGATGGCACTCATGAACCTAATATGTATGTTATCATATTGTAGTATCAATTGTTTTTAAGATTTTATGAAAATTTGTAGATTGAATATACTCAATAATAAATAGTATTAAATAGATAGTTGAATCAATGAAGTTCAATGTCTACAAAGAGTTATTGAAAGGAGTAATTATGACAAAATGGAATTAACTATGAATTTATTCTTTAATCTTATACAAAATGTTTGGTAGTTTCCTTTTTCATGTAAACATATATAATTACACAGAGATATACATGCAGATGCATCTTTGTGTCAAAATCATGAGGTGGATTTTTATAATAACTTGTTAGGAGGTTGTTTGTTGTTCATTAATGAGCAGGGAAGTTTTATTGTTGAAACCTAGGAAGCAAATCACAATCATAGTTTCTCCTCATGTTAATGATGGTTATTGTGGTAAACATTTTCTACTTTAACTTTTTTCATTGTCGTGTTGGATTTGGATATCCATATATGTGCAGTCTCAGTGGAGAGGTGAAGTATTTTAAAAATGAATTCATTTGTTTGGATTGGGGCAAAATTGTATGGACTTACCTATATAGAATAGTGTATCTCAGTATTGTAGGACATCTCACAGCTTGACCAGTCTCCTTTCTTTTTAGATCTATTTCACATGCGTAATATGTTATGTAGGAAGACTTGCATGTAAACTTCATCAACACGTGAGAAGGGAGGATGTTGCTGTGAAAATTCAGAAGCACGTATGCAACATGCATCTTGGAAAGCCTACATTAAACTTCATGCATGAATGCTTACTTTGCAAACAACTTTGAGGGCAATCGTTGCCCGTAAGGAGTTCAATTTTAGGAAACAAACTAAAGCTTCGATCACAATTCAGGTTATAGTTGACTCTTGTAGGATTAGGACCATTTGCTAAGGACATATGTATTCAATATTTTAATTCTCTCTAAAAAAATTTCAGACTCGTTGGCGATGTTACAGGGATTCCTCATGTTATAAGAGGTTGGAGAAAAGTTCAATTCTGACAAAATGCCAATGGAAAAGGCGTGTAGCTAGAAAAGAACTTAGGAACCGGAAAATGGTAAGTTCCAAACTTAGGAACCTCATATATAAAAATTACATTGCTTCTATATTACTCATCAATTAATATTTAAGCAACCTCATTTTTTCTTATTCCTGATTTTTGTGTTTCTCTCTACTCTCAGTTGATATCTATTTCCATTTGCAATAGGCTACAAGAGAAACTAACATACTTAAAGAGGCAAAGGATAAGCTTGAAAAACGAGTAGAGAAACTCACATGGCGCCTCCAACTAGAAAAAAGTTTAAGGGTGAGATATGTTTTTTTGCAGTTAGATAAAATATCGACGATGTTATTGTTATTGTTATTGTTATTTTATTTTTCACAATCATGTCTCAAATATTTTGTTTAGGAAAATGATTAGTCTTTTTTATGAAGTTAGTTTGCAGTTTATCACAATAAATATTAAGAAACTCATTCCGACTTTTGTTGAAAGATTATTGAATTTTTTAGAGAAAAATAACTATTTATTGTATGTTTTAATAAAACTAATAAAATTAAATTATATTTTATTTTATGTTTCAATAGTATTAGTTAATAAAAATAAATTAGAAATTTAAATTTAATTTACTGGTATTAATAATTTAGAATTACAATTAGTAGGGAGATAAAATAAATTTAATAAATAATAATAAGTGTTAGTGACAGACAATACCGTAGGAATATATCAACTTTTTATTTATATTTATCTAGTTGTGAGTG
>JBBPBT010000072.1:5117533-5133043 GCA_037974875.1 Cicer bijugum | reverse complement strand
TCTAAACTAAATACTTACACACCTCCCTTCCTCAATCTTTAATTTTACATGTATTTTAGCTAAGTTTACACACATATATGTAGTATGAATTCACGTATAGATTACTCCCACTCAATACAAAATTTTATATTACTTCAACTCCGTACGTTTACTAAATTTAAGTACACATTTCTCATACTCAATATAAATTTTACATTTATTTAAATTTAATTTAAGTATATTTCATAAATTAAATTTACGTACATCTAATAAAAATACGTAATTTAAGTTTGTATAAATTTTTAGATTTAAAAAAAAAATCAAACTCACCATATTAAGAAATATACATTTTTGGAAACTTTAAACATAATAAAAAAAAGAAAGGTTATAAAAATATAAATTATGAGTGAATATAAATATATAATATATGTGTAGGACATTATGTGCTAAATGAATTGTTGAATGAAATAAAAGGCAAAATAAAATTTAAGAATAAATAATTAAAAATAGTATAATTTTATAAAATTTGATGGGAAGTCGATAACAAACTAGTGTAAATTGAAAAGAAAACGTAGGTGAATTAGTAGAGGAAACATTGGGGGAGAGATAGAGGGGGGAATGGCCGGTTGACATAAACGAAGACGTGGAAAAAAGTAGACCTTGTCGTCAGCTCATCACTCATCTCACTTCTTCTTCCTACTTTTCTCTTCCTTCATTTCATTTCACTCGTATACTGGTTCTCACCAACTGCAATTGAGTTTATCACACACACCCAAAAATGTCGACGCTGCTTCTACCCACTCCTCCTCACCTCACCTCAATTCACCGCCGCAACACGTTATCATCGTCATCTTCTACTTCCGCACTTCAATTTCATCGTCGATTCTCTTCTTCTTCTTCTTCATTTCTTTCTCTTCCCCACACTACTTCAAGAAGATGCAATTCTCTTCGCGCTTTCGATTCTTCCTCCGACTCCAAGATTAAAGAAGAAGATAAAGAAGGTGCTATTGACGGTCAAAATGTTAGAATCGCTGATGAGGATTATCCGAGTGGTGAGTTTGAATTCGAACCTATTACTGGGTGGAGGAACTTCCTTGTTAAGGTTAAGATGTTGATTGCCTTCCCTTGGGAACGTGTTCGTAAAGGAAGTGTCCTCACAATGAAGCTTCGGGGCCAGGTTTTCTTCTATCCTTTGCTATTATCACTTTTCTCTTCCTTATGATTTAGGGTATATTTGGGTTTGAAATTATTTATTTGAGCGTATCTAGACTTGTGATACGGCCTGGAGAACTTTTATAGAGAAAACTTATGGCACCGCGTAAAACCGTATTATAAGCTTGCTTTCCATGCTAGGCGACGAAAACAACTTATAGCTGCTTTTTTTTTTTTTTTTTTTTTTTTTTTTTTTTTAATAAAAATAGCTTGGCTTTTATTATTACTTTTTTTCCATAGAAATAGTATATAGAAAAACACATATGACAAATGTTTATTTTATAAGCACTTAATTAAAATATTCATCCAAACTGAACTTAAATGTTTATCATATGAATGAATACTATTTCTAGAATCAAAGCAGGAATACTTTTACCACATATCATATGCTTGGTTGTTTCTGGGTTTACTAGCAATGATAATAGGTAGCTGTTATGTTACGTGGGAAATTTATACATACATCAGATTAACTTTAAGAGGAAAACATCTAAAACTAAATTACATCAATTCTCACTCAATTACAATAGAACCTTCGCACAATGGTAAGGTCGTGCTGCCTTGTGAGTTGGGACTTATATGTCATGAGTTCAAATCCTGGAAAATGCCTCTCTTCTTGCAGAGGTAAGGTTGTGTTGATCAACTCTCTATAAACCCCACCTGGTGGAAGTCTCATGCACTACGTCACCTGCAACAACAACACCAACACCAACCGAGGCTTATCCCACTAAGTAGGGTCGGCACTAGGTCACCCGCACTCAATTATAATCAAATTACTCTTAAAACTAATAGTTCAAATCACTTTTATTGAATGCTCACCCTAAAATACACAGCTTGTTTTGCTTTCGCTTTCCAAAATGATATTTAATTATATATTTTGATGTCGTTGAGTTTGGAATGTTGCGTTCAGATATCTGATCAAGCGAAGAGTAGGTTCTCTCCGGGACTTTCTCTACCCCAAATTTGTGAGAATTTTTTGAAAGCAGCCTACGATCCTCGGATTTCTGGGGTCTATCTCCATATTGATAGTTTAAACTGTGGGTGGGGTAAAGTGGAAGAAATTCGAAGGCACATATTGAATTTCAAAAAATCAGGTAAAAACACTTGACTTGTGTTGTGGTGCAGCTTATATGCGGAAGAAAGAGAAATGTGGAAACATCTAATTCCAAAATACTTTTTTTTTTCTTCATATTATATGATGCTTATCGAAACTTACGTTACTGTCAAGTAAGCCTGTGTAGAGTTTTCCATGAAATTCAGTAAACATACATAACTGTTATCTTTAAATGTAGTAAGTAACTATTGATGTCTTCTATGGCTCTGGTACACCCCATTACATGTTTTTCTTGCACACCTCCTAACTTGGCTACCAATCCATAAGCCATGTGGATAAACCGTGAAATTTTAACATTTGGTGAAATACTTCTCTTATATCCTACATCCTATAGAGAACATTCAAGAGAGTGATCAATTTAATATGTTTTTTTTTGTCTATGTTGAAATTGCCTTTAGTAGCAGGCTCCTTTTCCCAAAATCAATGTATCTTCTCTTGATGCGAGTGCTGATCCATGTTAATTTCTGCTGTTATGATGTAACTGAGTATTTACATTTTAGAGCAAATATAATGATTAGTGATGTACAATATATCTCTAACAAGCATTGATAGTTGAGTATGCTTGTAGGAAAATTTGTTGTGGCTTATGTTCCTACATGTCAAGAAAAAGAATATTACCTTGCGAGTGCATGTGAAGAGATATATGCCCCTCCAAGTGCTTACTTTTCTTTGTTCGGATTGAGTGTTCAAGCCTCATTCGTCAGAGGTAAGTTGATCTTTCTTTACGTTGCATTTTTTAAAGTTTGATTAGTAGGATATTTTCTAGTATTTTGAGGGAAAAAGTGGGTATAGAAGGGGAGATGTACCTGGTAGTTTGGTACTTCATATAAAGGTACTTTGCATATACTATGCATAGATCGTTGTATGATACTTCCCTGATAGTCTGGTACTTCATATCAAGTTGGTACATAACTTTGGTACAAAATGTCTCACTATTAATGCCTGAGTTGAAGTCTTGTACTGATACAACTTTGAATATGATAGATGTATATGCTGATTTCTCAAATATCATACCTATGCTTATGTCTTAAATCATTATTTAATTGTATGGAGAAAGTCTCAAATTATTCTCATATATATTACTTTATAGATGCAAGTCCAGATTACTGATATATCCTTTTACATTTTATGGCTCATGAGATGACTATGAATAATCTTAAAACTTGTGTTTTTGACATCATTTGTTAATTCTTTCCAGGTGTTTTAGAAAATATAGGAATTGAACCACAAGTGGAAAGGATAGGCAAGTACAAAAGTGCAGGAGATCAACTAGCTCGAAGGACCATGTCTGATGAAAATTGTGAGATGCTGACTGCATTGCTTGATAACATCTATACAAACTGGCTGGATAAAGTCTCTTCTGCCAAAGGTACTTTTGCATTTGAAATTTTAGTTGTATTTTGTATCACTACATAACTTCTCGTTTTCTGCCAATTCAAAACAGGAAAGGGAAGAGAAGATATTGAGAAGTTCATAAATGAAGGTGTTTATCAAGTTGATAAGCTGAAAGAAGAGGGCCTTATATCAAATGTAATCTATGATGATGAGGTACATTATTGTTTGCTAGTGATATATGAAAGGCTAAATGTAGGCTAGTTCTACTGTGCACAAGGTTTCATGTGCGTATTGTGCACAACCTCTTTTTATCATTGATTCAAGAAATTCCCCCAAATTTTATTGTACACCATCGACACTAAATCTTTCTCCTTCTCCCTCTCCTCATTCATTCTGTCCACCCTGCCTGCTTCCGTTGTTGAACCCTGCACAAACTGTCTCTGGCACAAGCTCCTTCGTTGTGGTCACCAACCACCACATCCATTTCTCCTCCACCAATATTGTTTAATGAAATTACATACAGATTAAAACATGGTTCGATGAACCCAAAAAATTCCATGCCTTCAAGTGACAGTGGGTGTTATGGGCATGTATAGCACAGACTTACTGATGATCTGAAACTGGCCAGTGAGTTTCAGCAACAAAATTAACAACCAAGAACAAAAATCCAGAACATAACCAAAAAGAACCAATTCAATTAATAAACAAAAAGGAAAACTAGGAAGGGTTGGATGAAAAATTGGGGCGAATCTAAAAAAAAAAAAAATAAACCCTTGAAATTGGAGAGAGATAGGGAGATAAGGTGAAAGTTGCGTCAAAGAGAATGTCATTGTGCGAGAAGATAATGTGTTTGTGAGTACGCCACGGTGGTTGCTTTCACAACGGCATTACCGAACAAAACAATTACTGTTTTGGATTATGGTGATGAGTGGAAAGATTTGGTGTGGGTGGTCTAGCATTAGATCTAGTATGTCTACTTGATCTAATGGTAGGGAACAATTGTGTATGGTGAAAAACTTGACTAACTTGTGCAAATGCATAATGAATTTATTAGAAGATATCAATACATTGCAATTAAGGAGGGTTAAAAGGATAAGAAACATTAAATGTTTTGCAGGTTACTGCCATGTTGAAGGAGAGGCTCGGAGTGAAAACAGATAAAAATCTGCCTATGGTAGATTACAGGTAGAAATTCCTTCTAGAGGCTTTTAAGAGCTTACCAAGTTATATGCAGTTTCTATGAGTAGATAAAAATCAGCTTTAAAAATAACTATGGAAAATTCTCTAATCCTTAGTCTCAAAATTCACCATCTGTTCCATAAAAGTTTTGATCTCAATCTATGTTTCAGTTTTGTACCTAGTAAATACAGACGATATCTCAATGACTAATATTTTTCATGATCAAATAAAAGAAGTATTTACATCAGTGGTGTTTTTTTCTTCTTCTTTTCACTGTGATTGTCAACTGTTCTGAAAACTTGCATTTTCCTCCACCTCTATGCTTCAGCAGGGTCGTTATTACACATTAATTTCTGTCAATTGTTAATTGGTACCTAAGTAGCTGATTTTCTAGGTTCAAGTAAATATATCATGATGCAGGCGCTAGTGCTATTGATTGCGTCATCTTTCACATTGTGTGTTATTGCAGCTCTTTACAGTTTTACTATGCAATAAGAGCCTTGCTTAGTTCACTGGCTACTTCCTTTTTAGAATTGTCTTGCAAGATTTGATTCAGATTATATTGTAACACAGTATTTCAAAAATAAGAAAGCTTTCATATTTGTTTTTAGAACATCAAGTACAGTAGCCTAATTTAAAAACTATAACTTTGTATTTTTGGATAAATATTAAGTATTTTCTTAGCACTTCTGTTACGTTTAATTTCATTCTTATTCTTTACAAACAGAAATTTACAATTAGTTTATATAGAAATTGGAGGAAACTTCAATGCATGGATAATATGTTACAAAGTTTTATTTAAATTAATATTTTTCACTATCTCTTAGTCTTGGATTTTTCTTTGGCTTATATATGTAAATTACAATTTTTACATGACTTACTATTGCTCTATTTTTCTGACCCAAATTTTATTGCTAACAATACTCCTTTTGGTGAATGGTGAATAAAATATACCAAACTAGCACATTGATATAATTTCTTGGTTTGATTAAATACAGGAAATACTCTCGTGTTAGGAAATGGACAGTTGGAATATCAGGTGGCAAAGAACTGATAGCCATCATTCGGGCCTCAGGTAGCATTAGTCGAGTTAAGAGTCAATTAAGTATCTCTAGCTCAGGCATCATTGCAGAGGAGTTCATTGAGAAGATTCGCACTGTCAGAGGTACATTCGATATTATGAGTTTCTCTTTTAAGAAGTAATCATTAATGCATCATTGACAATTTGAAATGTTTTTTAGTAGGGTAATATTATATTAAAATTAACGGGAAGCCATAATCCAGAGAAAATTAATAAACATATGACTTACAGAACTCTTCATTCTTGTATTCCATGATGTAAATAACAGGGATTAGTTTTATTCAGTTAAGTATGTATGCATTCAACCACAACACAGCATATCTATTCTCTGCTAGTAATATTTTATGTTTTCTATAATCATTCTCTGTTAGTAATATTTTATATTTTTTATAATCATTCTCTGTTAGTAACATAACTGAGGCATAATCATGGTATCCATGTTTATATATGATGCTGTTTGCCAAACCTGAAATCCTTGCCGTTAATATTAATTTATTATGATATTCATGTTTTATTTGTCTCCTGATCACAATGGATATTCTTTTTCTCTTCAGAGTCGAAAAGATTTAAGGCCACTATTATCAGAATTGACAGTCCTGGAGGTGATGCTCTTGCTTCTGATTTGTAAGTTCTGGTAAAAAATTCCCCAATGTTAATTATATTTTTAAAATGCAATTTTATTATAAACAACATTTGATTTTATTTATATTGGTTTGATATTATTGGTTAGATTAGATCCATCTAGATCTGATCTGTACAATATGATACTTTGTGAGTACTTGTAAGTATGATATTATATTTTTGAAACTGAGTATGACATTGATTAATTCTTCGTTGAAGCTTTTTATTTAGATAATAATTTTAAAGACTTAAATATATTTTTATTCTTCTAAATAGGATAATTATTGCTTTTGGTCCCTCAAAAATAATTGTCAAATTTTGGTCACTCTTCTGAAAATGATGACAATTGGTCACTCTTCATAGTCTTTGCTCAGCATTTGGTCCATTTTTTTGACTGAGACAAACCAACTGTGGTCATTTTCAGTACAGAGGGACCAAAAAGTGTTAAAATTATTTTGAGGGGCCCAAAGCAATATTTACCCCATTTTGAGGATTGAAAACATATTTAAGACTACTTTTAAACTTGAAAGAAGTGAATCATATCCTTTATAGTATAGTTAAATTTAAAATGCATCTATAATTTTTATCATGGAGTGAGTTGTATGCTTTCTAATTATTTTGGTGACTTTGCATGTGTAGCTGATCATAGTCTCATTATCATTATTTGGTATCACTTTCTTTAGGATGTGGAGAGAAATTCGTCTTTTAGCTGCTTCAAAACCTGTCATTGCTTCAATGTCTGACGTGGCAGCAAGTGGAGGATACTACATGGCAATGGCAGCTCAAGCTATTGTTGCAGAAAGTCTTACCTTAACTGGTTCAATCGGAGTGGTCACAGGTGAATAATCAGGGTGTTATACTGTTTCAATCGGGCATGCAGAATGATAAACTAACTGAAACAAAAAAAAAACAGAAATAGTTTTATTAAAATCCTTCATGGACATGATGGCATATTTGAAAGATTTGTTTTCATCTGTTTCTATGCAACAATCTATTCGGTGCTGCTCAATTTAAGAATTAGGAAGCTCCAATTCAGGCACTGAGCAAAGATCAGTCAGTCTCAGTACTTGTTTTCCCATTGCTTCAGTGTCTAGACAGATGTGCAAGATACCATTACCTGTTACTTATAGTCAAGATAGGGGATGAAAATTGTTTATACACACACACACACATATGTAAAATAACCTGTAAATCACTACTAACACTTAACTAAACTTAAATTTATCATACATAAGATGGAGAACAACAAAACAGAGAACAGAGGAAGCAGCAAACACCAAACCAGAAAAACAAAAACCAATCACCAAACTAAAATCCAGTAGCTCAAAAGCAGCCTTTTGTTGCCGCAGTAGCACGATCCAAGGACCAAAAGTCACTGCCGCTGCACTGTACAAGGAAATATGGAGAAGATGAGAGAGAAGTTGTTTTTGGCTGGGAAGAAATGCTCAAAAGAGGGTTAGAAAGGTAAAAACATCATTTATCATGGAATGAAACATGGATTCAGTTTCGACAATGGGGTTGCTGCTGGTTAACCTGCTTTTGGTTAAGCATGGTGGGATTGTACAATCTCACCAATCAAACAGGCAAGCACGAAGATCCTACGTGATATGGTGAGATCATATTCCATAATATGATCAGGATCACATAGGGTCCAAAAATCATATGATTGTGGAACTGTAGTTTTGACTACCATGCTTATAGTCATTTTTCGATAAGTAGAAGAGGAAGTATGTAAAATGTACATTCTGCTGATATCTGTTTATTTTCGACCAAGAGGAAAATCATGCTACCATTCAAATGGTACCTGCAGCCAAAATACGTAGCTGAATGCTAATTATTCCTTCCACCTCTGAAATAATGAGGCAATACGTTACAACATCATGAATGGTCAGTGCTAAATATTTTGTTTTTGAGCTTTGTAAGCTGTTTATTTAACATTTTCTTTTGTAGGAAAATTTAACCTTGGGAAACTATATGAGAAGATTGGATTTAATAAAGAAATCATATCAAGGGGAAGATATGCTGAGGTCCTTGCTGCTGAACAACGTTCTTTTAGGTAATAAATTTTGTTCATTATCTGGTACGAAGATTCTAGTTGACCAAAAGATGTTATTAAAAGTGAAATAAGTCATCTGTTATCTCAACTACTGAGCACTCTCTTTGAGAGGGAAATGCATAACTGATACTTTTACATTCTAACTAGTCTCTAGCCCAATGCAAATAAGCTGATGGTGGCTAGTATTATACTTGATGAGGTTTAAGAGAAGGGCTTTAGGGTTCTTATTTTTGTAGCCTAATGAAGTACTTTTGACATGGGAAAGATTTTGGAAGAGATACATGATGAGGCTTTAAATGAAAGGGTAAAGATTCTTGGTGGTGAAATGAAAGTGTGCAAGGATAAAAGCTAATTGTTGAAAGTCTGGCATTGGAAAGTGATATGACCTGAATATTGGTTAGGCCCAGCTTAAATTCTAAGAACAAAGTCATAAGACCGTTGTGCTTGTGTAAAAATGTTGAAAATTTAAATAAATATTAGGTAGTTAGGCAAAACACCTACTATTTTTAGTAAATTTTAATAAAATATTACTTCTCTTTCTCATTTTTTATTATTATAAAATTTGTTTTTTACTATAAATGGTAAAGGTCTACCTTTGGACCCTTTTTGATAGGTCCATATTTGACAAACCCATAAAATCCTAATCTAAAAAATAAGAAGTTCATAACTTCTTGACAATAACAAAAAGAAACTTCAAAATTAATTTTAACAAACTGTGATTAAATTTTACATACTTCATTATATAAATAACAAAGGTTAGTAAGAATTTTATCACCAATTAATTAGTAGATTAGGCTCTTTTATATTGTTGCCCACCTAAGTACACAAAAATGTTGTCTCTTTCAAATAGCTTTTGGACCTGGCTTTCGGTTATTGTGGAATTTAGAGCAATCGTCCTGCCATTATATTTTTAAACCTTTACTGCCATTATTAAATATTTAATTGATGGTATTTACAAGGTATTTTT
Source organism: Cicer bijugum (assembly GCA_037974875.1). Classification (NCBI taxonomy): domain Eukaryota; kingdom Viridiplantae; phylum Streptophyta; class Magnoliopsida; order Fabales; family Fabaceae; genus Cicer; species Cicer bijugum. The sequence goes on along the minus strand of JBBPBT010000072.1, from coordinate 5,123,502 downwards.
CTGTTGTATAACTAACTATCAATACATGACTTCCAGAGTAGACAGAAATGTTTTTTTTATATTCGTTTTCCTTTCTTTGGTTTAGACCAGATGAAGCAGAGCTATTTGCCAAATCTGCACAGAATGCTTACAAACAATTCCGAGACAAGGCAGCTTTATCCAGATCAATGACTGTATGTTCTAAATTTATTAAGCTTTTTATTCCCGACCTTTTTTTTTATCCTTCATTCTTATAGATCTTTGTTACCACCACTATTCTGTACATAGGTGGATAAGATGGAGGAGGTAGCTCAGGGGAGGGTTTGGACTGGAAAAGATGCAGCATCACATGGTTTGGTTGATGCTATTGGTGGCCTTTCACGAGCTATTGCCATAGCAAAGTTGAAGGCGAATATACCTCAAGACAAACAGGTTGGTTTGAAATCACATTTATTCTGCCAATATGAATGTTGGATTTGAGAAGTAAAGTTGCTAAAAATGATGATTTTGCTTGCACTATGTCAGGTTACTGTTGTGGAAATATCCAGACCCAGTCCCTCTCTACCTGAGATTTTATTAGGTGCTGGGACTTCCCTAACTGGAGTAGAAAACACGTTAAAGGAATTGTTACATGGGTTGACATTTTCCGATGGAGTTCAAGCCAGGATGGATAGAATCGAGTTTGGATCATCAGAAGGCACCAACCTCATTTTGTCAATCATAAAAGATTATCTTAGTTCCCTGTAGTTTTTTTTCTTCATAATTCATTGCATACATTTTATCTTATTTTGCTTCTATAGTTTCCTAGCTGACGACGAAAGTCGTCTTGATAAAATTCTGTCCGACAAACATTGTACGTACATATTGTAAATTTGTAAAGTTTAAAGCATAGTTTTACGGATCACCTTATCATACCTTAAAGAATATGACTGGATTGTCTGGTCTGAACTTTTTTCGAAGGTGTCGTCTAGCATTAAGCACTAGAACTGCTACTAGGAGGATAAAGGTGTCATTTAACATAACAAAAAAGATTTGATGGTTTTGAGTACTATTCGGCTTTGACACTACATCATGTAAAGAACTAACAAAACACATCTAGATATTATTTATTTTCTCTAGATGATCGGTGTTAATTGAATTAGATAAGTTGGAACAAAAAAATTTTATGAATTACATTTTTTTAGAGCATGTGTAGTTTGGACTTTAGATTCTTGAAGGACTGCATGAATGGTTTCAAGTTCCTCAAAATTAATTGAATGAGTCAAAAGCTTTTTTATGAATTTTTTTTTTATTAGAGGGAAGATGATTCTTGAATAACCTTGATGTCTCTTAGTTTGACTTTGGAGATATGATCAATAAAAGAAGAATTGATAATTCAGTGAAAACTATTACCCTGAATAACTTTGTATATACCTTTAGTTTGGACTTTGTTCAAAGCATTAGTGTTTTTAGCGACATAGTTCTTTACCAACCTCTTGACGACTGTGACATTTCCAACAAATTGAATTATTTCATGATCAATAGAATACTCTCGATATTTTTATATAAAACAAAAAATGTGTATCTTTCATATTTAACAAGAATGCAATCTCTCAGTTCTTGTATTATATTTAAATTTGCAAAAACTTGAACAAAATGCTCTAACGCTTTTGAGTTGTTTCATCAAGAGACAAAAGGTGTCAATACTCAAATTGTGAAAATAATTTTTGGCCTTCAATGTTCTTGAGGAAGATTGTATATTTGAATCCAACACTTGACATTTGTGTTCTTTACCAAATCAAGATTAAAATATTTTGACCGAAAAAAAGTTCAAAGAAGACATGTCACGACCCAAAAACCGAATACATGATCGACGCTCAAACTATACTCCTAACATGGCAAGCAAACTAACTAACTTAACAAATTAAACTATTTTCATAGTGATAAATAATCATTCCAAAAATATATAATATTTCTCGAAATTTCGACAGAGTCTCCTCTATTACTTTAACGTTTTCGAATTTAAAAAATCATGTTTTAAACTTTTAACTCAATCAATATTTCAAAGAGTGAATCTAAATATTTAATAGATTCCCAAAAGACTTTTTAGACTCAAAATAGCTGCAAAATACATCACAATTCAACATATACTTAACAAAAGAGCCATTGACCAAATAAGTCTACCAAAAAAAATTGAGACTTGAATATAATAACAGTTTGTTACTCAGCTACCTGGGAATCTGAATAAAAATGAACAACATGGAGAGGTAAGTGACAGAGACTTAGTGAGTAGACAACAATCACCACCAACTAGAAGGAAAACACAAAAATGTACAAATAATTGTTTTACAACCTTGTAGAAATTATGCTAAACAATATTACCTGAAATATAGATAATTCTCAAATAAAGAATACAGGTGATAAAATCATTAATCTTATAATTTAGCTATTCAAGTAGAAATATTTAAAATCTAATTCATAAAGAAGTAAAATCACAATGAACAACGTTAAAAAAAAATAGAAAATCAAATAAGTAAAATCATAAATTGTTTAGAACTAAGAGACGACTTCATCTCATTGATAACCTTATCCTTCTAAGGGTGACCTTTCTCTTAAGGATGACTCCATCTAACGGATAACCCTTTCCTCTCAATCATGCAATGTATCATATCGCATCAATTTGGGAGTTTACATCTTGTTGATAGCCCTCTCCTCCTAAGGATGACATATCTCATAGGGGCGACTCCATCTATCGGGTAACTCTCCTTAATCAAAACGATATAACAACAATATTCATAGCACATATTTAAAGATCATTTCTCATTTTTATCGCAACTCATTGAAAACATATTCAATTGTACATCAATTTAATATTTAAATACTTTATAACTCACAAATAAGTCAAACTATAAACATATTATATAACAAAAACTATGAACATAAATAAAGGATGAAATCGAGAACATCAAAAGTTGTGTTCTTCAATTTTTAAATAAATACTTTAACATAGAAAACAGGTAAAATAATAATTATAGCATAATAAAAATATGTGACAATGATCATCGTCTACTCACGACTATGAATAATTTACTAAGTTTGTTCTCCAACAATTCCCAGAATAGTAGGCAAGAACTTAATTAACAAATATGAGTATAAAAAATATTCTCAACACTTTAGAAAAATATTCTAAAGTTTAGAAAACTATAAGAAAGTAGAAACCATAAAATGCTTCAAATCTACTCTAAACACCAAAATAAGATTTTTAAACAAAATCACATTTTTCTAACGATTCATTCTTAGCATTAGAGTTGTGTATTTATCTCAAAGAGTCTCAATAAAACACATTTGAAAAAATGAGTATTCTTCTCATTCCTTAACTCGCTAACCCTAACCCCAAAATTCTAACGAAGAGCATTTGTAGGAGTATGAGAAGTTATACTTTTGGAGATGTTAAATTCATTTTAAGAGTTGAGGGTTTATGTGTGCAATTTGTGTTGTATGTTGAGAAGAAGCAAGAAGAAAATAAAAAGAAAATAAAAATAAAAATGGGGGATGGATTGGTGTTGCCAAGAGAGAAGAAGGAGGGAAAGAGTGAAGTGAAAAATAGAGGTGGAGTGGAGTTTGGTTTGGTTTGTTTTATTTATCAAATGATTTATTATTAATTTTTTGAAACAATGCGTTTCAATCTCTCTCCCTTATGAAAATTCATCTTCGAATTTATTGATTTTTTTTTCCTACTACTGACCTTGAGTTTCAAAATAAGTGCGGGTACTTTGCACACATGACTTCTTCGGGTTCCCAAGTTGTTTCTTCATCAGATGAACCACATAAAGAACTTTTATTGAAATAATATCCTTTTAGCGTGAACGCCTCACTTGGTGATCTAATATAGCTACCGAATGCTCAACGTATGATAGACTTTCATCTAACTACACATCTTCATGATTAATCAATTGAGAAGGATCATGAAGATACTTCTGAAACATCGAAATATGAAAGACTGGATGAACTCCTGTGAGATCATGTGGAAGTGTCAAACGATTTGCTATCGGTTCGACCTTCTCTAAAATTTCAAATGGCCCAATAAACCTTGGACGTAGTTTTCCCATTTTACCAAACCGCAAAACTCCTATCATTGGTGAAACACGTAGAAATACATGTTCTCCCACTAAAAACTCCAAGGGATGACACCTCTTATCAGAATAAGATTTTTTCCTACTATGGATTGTCACTAAGCGATCTCGAATCAATTTTACCTTTTCAATGACATCTTGAATCAACTTTGGACCGACTTGTTTAGCTTCTCCAACTTCAAACCATCCTATCGGAGACTTACACCATCTTTCGTATAAAGCCTCAAATGGAGCCATTTGAATACTAGATTAATAACTATTATTGTTTGTAAATTCCATCAAGGAAAATGTTGATCCCAACTACCTCCAAGATCTAGAACACAAGCAAAAAAACATATCCTCTAAGATTTGTATAGTCCTTTCAGACTGCCCATCTGTTTGAGGATGAAAGGCCATGCTAAGCTTCAAACGAGTTCCTAATGAAGTTTGGAACAACTTCCATAATTGAGCAATAAATTGGGCCCTATAGTCAGAAATAATAGACATTGGTACACCAAGCAAAGAGAAAATTTCATCGAAATAAAGTTTAGCATATTGAGATGCAGTATAAGTAGTCATCACAGGCAAGAAATGTGCCTCTTTTGGGTTCGTGGCAATCCTATGACAAAATCCATAGCGATGCCTTCCTACTTCCATTCAGGTATTTCAATATGTTGAAGTAATCCTGCAGGCTTTTGGTGCTCAACCTTTACTTGTTGACAGACTAAGCACTTAGAGACAAAATCTACTACGTCTCTCTTCATCATTTCCTACCAATATAATTCTATCAAGTATTGATACATCTTATTAGAACCTAGAGGAATAGTATAAGAAAAATGATGAGCCTCCTCTAAAATTTTCTTTTTTAAGCCATCAACATTGGGAACACACAGTCGAGACTTCAACCTCAGAACACCATCAAAATCAAATGTAGATGCATAGGCTATAACCATACCTTGCTGCATAAGTACACAACCGATACCAATTGTAGAAGCATCACAATAAATTACATAACTTTCACCACCTAGGGGTAGTGCCAAAATAGGTACTTTAATTATTGAAAGCTTGCCTCACATGCATCAGTCCATCAAAATTCCACTTTCTTTTTGGTCAATCTAGTTAATAAAGATGCGATTTTAGAGAAATCCTTCACAAATAACTAGCTAAACCAAGAAAATCCGAATCTCTTTTTCTGTGGTGGGTTTGAGCCAATTCTGCATTATTTCCACCTTACTTGGATCCACACTTATTCCATTTTTTGACACATGACCTAAAAATTCACACTCCATTATCATTTCAAATGGCGACTTACAACTTAAAAAAAAAAAAAGAACATTTTGATATATAATTTTAAAAAAGGGACAATTATGTATTTTTTTTTTAAATAAGGGGTACGGATAAAAAATTTCCCCAAATATAAGGATATCACACATCAATACAATTGTTTATTGAGTTGTGGTATGACCTTTGAATATTATTTATTAGTACCGAACAATAACAATAACAACAACAACAACAACAATAATAATAATAATAATAATAATAATAATAATAATAATATATTCATTTTAGAGATGGTTATATTTTAAAAACAATAATGCTATATGATAGAGTTGTAGTAGTAGTGGTAATAGTAGTAGTTCTAATAATAAATTTAAAATAAATATTTAATAAATTTTAATTTTTAAAATAAACATAATTTTTAAATGTTATTAACTAATACTAATGTACAATCATATATATTGCAAAGAAATATATTTTTGTTTACAAATAGCATTCAAAAACATTAAAGGTATTTAAATTATAAAAAGTTAGATATTTCAAAAGAATAAATAAAATAAACAAGAAAAATAAATTAAATAATAATGTAGACAAACTGTTGAGTTAAAAAAATTCAAA
>JBBPBT010000072.1:5072341-5113739 GCA_037974875.1 Cicer bijugum | reverse complement strand
ATAAATTACTTTAATTTTATATCAATTAACACTATAAAACAACAAATTAAATTTAATTAGTTTCAGTATAATAAAATTGACTAAAATTAATAGAGACATGACTTTGGCCATCATTTTTAAATATTTATATATTATATATATTTAGCAATATTCAAAGTAAAATGTCAAATATAAATATTTAAATATATATAGTAGATGAAATTAAAGTAATTCATTTGTAATTATCTGCATACTTATAATTGTTTGACAATTAATATTTTGTAATCAAAATGTTAATGATTATGATTTGTCTACCAATATTAATAATAATTTGAATGTTTGTAAATTAATATTCTAATATATCCAATTTAAAATAAAAAAAATTCACATTTACCACAAAGATCGATGATTAAAATAATCAAAGTCATTAACTTTTAACATTTGAAAAATTTCTACAATACATGCATATTTAATTTACTCAATCCAATTCAATGTCAAACATTTTTTAAACATGTTTAAAATTATTTGAGTCAAACTTTTTCAACTACAATTTGTGAACTACTCAACATATACTACATTGAAGTAAAATTAAGAATATGAGACACACAAAACAAAGTGACACTTAAAAACATCTAAAGAAGGAAAAAAGTTTATAAGGGTGAGGGAGAAAATATTGATGTATAAATATACCTTGTCATAGCATTGAAAAACACTAATTCATGAAATTTCCATGTACCATTTTGCTATCGGTATGATAGGTAGCGAAGTTTTCCGACTGGTCCCATCCCAACTTGGATTTCTTGGATGAACGCAATGATAGAATTTTATGTAAGAAATTATACATAACACTAAGTCACTATGAGCCAGATTGATTTCAAAGATTGCATAGAATATAATTGAATTTATGACAGCAAAATCAGAAATGGACAAAGAGAAGGACATTTTTTGTTGCAACGAACCAACCTATACCTCTTTCAGTGTATCTTTCGAATAGAGTTGGCGATTTCGAAGAAGAAGATATGATGACGAACGATTGGGACGTACACAAGAGGGAAAAAGAAATTGTTGGAGGAAGTCATTAAAAAAAATGAGGGAATAGAGAGATTAAAAGAGGAAAAAATTATTTAGAAACTAAGTAGAAAAAAATGAGGTGAAACATAAAAACATAAGAGAGCTCTCTAAGGCGTACACATAAGCTTTTTTTGCTGAGGTGGAATATGTTTGAACAAGTGAGAGAACTCTCTCCATGATAATGGAGGTGACTCCATTTGTCTACCACGTGACACTATATCAAACCAATCACGTGCCACACTTATTAGCTTAAATGATGTCAATTCCATCACTCTTACTTCAGAACCACCCAATGCTCTCTAAAGCCTCTCTAGGCCATCAATGAATTATAGTGGATTCTCAGTCGCACTAGACCTAGAAAAAGTAGGGGGTTTAAGCTTTATGAAGTCAGGTAAAGTAACCTCAATCCCTCTAGTTCCAATAGTTGTCTGTTGCTCAACTTATCTAATCTATGGTTGACCGTTGAGATTGTCATGTCTTTGATCACCCTTATGTTGTTGTTCGACAACAACCCCAACAAGTTGTTGCACAACCAGTTCTAATCCCTATAGACTACCCGCAAACTCTTCCATTGTTGGATATCTGCCCCTCATCCTAGGCACTTCAACATCAGCATCCAAGCCTCGTCTGCCAACATTAGCTTATGCCAATTTCGAGCACAAATGAACCAAGACCTCATTGACGAGTGTCTTGGGCTTAGGCAATTGACTCATCAACAATTTCCTTTCTAGTAGGATTCCTAGTCTTGAGCGGAATTTTCACTTAATGAAAGAACATTGATCAAAAGTTGAACAAGATGACAAGAAATTGATGTGGACAAGAGTGCTTCCACATGAGATTGAAGATCTAACAAAGTGATTTCTTGAGATAAAATGGTAAAATAAAAGGGAAAAGAAACAAAAAAACATTGGTTAGATGGAGAAGCTGAAGAAGGCCCCACAATCAAGGATGATTGATAAACCAATTAGAATTGCCACAATGGTAAGAAATCTATTGATAAGATTTAAGCAAATTCTAATGCAAGAACTCAAAGAGGAGACACATCTCACTCACAATTCTCATTAGAGAAATTCTAATTCATTTTCAAAGTTATCCAAAATGAGACTCTTACGAGGTATTTAAAGAAGGATTTACATTATTCCTAAAATGGGCAAAAAGCCAATTCTCTTGACCCATATTGGACTGACTTAACTAAAATTATTACAATTCAAATTAAACACAAATAAAACTAAAAATTGTTATAAATTCCTGACTTGATATATTCTTTGTTTTTCTTCATAATTAGCTCATTTTAGGTCCTCATTTGAAATTATGGAAAGATATTGATAATGGATTGAAACACAAATTAGGACAACAAATGAGATTCCCATAGAGTGCTAATAGCTCTTGGTAAGTATGTTGTGCCTAGGTACACAATTTACTGACAATAATCTATTATCATCCAATGTTTGCATATATTAGGACCTACGACCGAGCTCTGATACGAACTATGTCATGACCCAAAATCTGAACAATGTGACTGGCACTCAAGCTATACTCTTAGCCTGAAAAACCTACTAACTAACTTAATAAATAAATGATTTTAATAGTTATAAATAACCATTCCAAAAATATATAATGTTTCTCGAGATTTCGACAGTGCTCTATAACTTTAACGTTTCCTTAATTAAAAATCTTGTTTCAAATTTTAACTTGGTTAAAGGGTAAATCTAAATATTTGATAAATTCCAAAATATTTTTCTATACTCAAAATAGATGCAAAATACATAACGACTCAACATATACTTAACAAAAAAGCCATCAACCAAATGGGCCTACGAAAAAAAATGATTAAGACTTGAATCTACTAGCAACTTGGTACTAAGCTACTTGTGAATCTGAAGAAAAAATGAGCAACATGGAGGGGTAAGTCACAAAAACTTAACAAGGAGACAACAATCACCACCGACCCGAAGGAAAACAGAAAAAGGCACGGAAAATTGTTTTACAACTTTGTGGCAATTGTGCAAAATAATACTACCTAAAATGTAGATAATTCTCAAATAAAACATACACGTGATAAAATCATCAAACATATAATTTAGTTGTTCAAATATAAATATTTAAAATCCAATTCTTAAAGAAGTGGAATCCCAATGAACAACCTTAAAAAAATAATAGAAAATCAAACAAGTAAAATCATAAATTTTTTAGAACCAAAAGACATCTTCATCTTATTGATAACCCTATCCTCCTAAGAGTAGCCATTCCCTTAGGAGTGACTCCATCTAACGGATAGCCCTCTTATATGAATCTCGCAATGCATCATATCACATCAATTTAGGAGCTTACATCTTGTTGATAGCCCTCTCATTCTAAGGATGACATATCTCATAGGGGCGACTCCATCTATCGGGTAACTGATAGCGTTTCAGCAAATGTACTAAATCGTTGCAAGTAATAATAAAACGGTGGTATCGAGTGTCGAACTCAAGTATTTCATTTTACTATTGAATTATATTTAACTACTACAATTGAACAAAAAGTTTCTAAATTGATTGAAATAATATTTAAAATTAATAACTTTAATAACATTGATCCTTTATAATGAGTAAAATGTCAGGGATGAGTTTCTCTTTGAATCCAACCTTGGTGTCTAATTTGATCCTAGTTACTTAATTCCATTATTGAATTATTACCGAATTCTCTTTATTATTCTTGCTCTAATGTCTTAGTGACAGAACCTTTAATTCCAAAGTAACCCCTAATTCCTTAGTAGATTTAGGATTAGAATTAAGCATTATCGTATAGAAATTCTCTAGTAAACTATTGCTTTGCAACTAATTTAATTGGTTTTATGACATGGATCTATCCCTAAACTACAAATTCATGAATTTCTCATCTCAAGCATTCGTAAAGTCCACTTCCATTTCAAAATACAAATCGTAGAGCATTTTAATGTTGATCAAACAATAAAAAGCCATAAGCACAAAGATGAGAAAAATAATTCAATAAACTCATTCATATAACTAGAAATCATTTTTGAAAAATAAGGGTTTCATCTTGTTACAATCGTCCCTAACAAATATGGTTTAGTTACTCATGACCGAGATATAAAAGATGGAGATTAGAGAAGAATTACAAGAAAGATTCATGAATGATTCTTGACAAAACTGCTCCAATGGCGTTAGAAACGGTTGCCTTTGAGTTTCTATGCTAGGGCACGAGTCTCCACATTTCCCAATAGTAAAAAATATCCTTAAACAGTTAAAAATTGCGTTTTTATAAATGCTGATGCGCGTCCTGTGCCCCAGGCACAGGATTTGCACTCTGGGCGCATCGGACAGTGCTAAAAGGCTGGAAATGCGCCTCAGGCGCAACTAGCGCGCTTCAGGTGCACAACATCTGTTGTTTGACGTGTTTTGCTTTTTACTCCTCTTTCGAGTCTGAATTTGGTTCCTGTGTCATCATGAAAGTTGTAGCTATGGATCTTAGCTTTCATGTGCACTTGGTTTGACTCCAATTGGAAACCTACAACTCCGTATATAGCTGAAAGACTCTACATAGATCATGTTGATTTCTTACCAAAATTCAGCACTGCACTGAAACAAAGTAACAACGCAAAACTACGAAAAATCGCTAGTTAATTAAGCAAATAAGAACATAAACATTTCATTAAATCAAAGAACTAAAATCAACAAAATATATCAAATAGCTCATTAAATTAACTAATGATTAAAGAAAAATAAGACTAAAATCAATAAAAATTATGCATATGATGAAAAGTCATCACAACCCAAAACTTAAGCTATTGTTTGTCCCCAAACAACAATTAATTTTAGATTTGGTGTAGTTAAAACTAAACTTAAACTCAATTTCTCAAATCAAATCAAACTCAATTCTCAAAGTTTCGGCTACTACAAAACATTCGTCATACTCTATGGTTGGTTACAAAAAACAACACAATTCGTACACTTTAGCATTCATTCATCAAGTTCAACTCTCTCTTCACACAATCTCACCAAAATTTCTCTCAAGTGTTTAGAAAGGGTTATGAATTTATCACTCAAATCCTAGAACATGCATCACGCAACCATAGGCTTGAAAAAAATTATAGTTAGCAATCACAATGCAACAAGCACATACACTTTTGGAGGACTTTCGAGTTGTAATGGGGGTTAGGTAAGGGTATGACATTTTGGGATAGTAGGCTTTACTACTTGGAGTTAGGCATACGTTTCCAAATTATTCTACCATATTTTTTTTTCTTCACCTTTTCGTTCTGGAGATTCTCAAACATTGACAAAAGAACCAACAAGATATTATTTACCAAAGTACAGTAGGTGATTTTTTTTTCTTCTTTTTATTTTTCTTTTTTTCTTTTTGTGAGAATCACCACCGCAAAGTTAAAAGGTTGTTATCCCATGAGCAACCCCAAACTTAGAATTTTACCAAGGCAAGATAAAAAAAAAAATTTCTACCTAACTCCAAGTAAGGAGATTTAATTAAATTCGGGTATTTGGCATGTAATATGGCTAGTAACTGAAATAAAATGGCAAGGCTCAAAAGGGCTAGCAAAGGGTAAAATTTTCATAGGGTAAGAAAGGCTCAAACGACCAAACAAAATTGCCTCAATGTATGCATAAATTACAAGTGATGCAAGTTAGAATTAGTGCAAGTTCTGAAGGGATAACACATGTCTGGTTAATCACACAACATAAAATTTAAGTGTTTTAGCTCAAAAGCTCACAACTAGGATAATAAGAAGGAGTATGAACTATCTAAATGATGTCAAACATGCCACTACAAAATTTATTTAGTTTTTTTTAAAAAAAAAATGCGAGTGTGACTTCGACAACCAAGGAGTAATCAACAATGCATGAATTAGTGAAACTTATCGAATTGAGCAATGATATGATCAAAGAAATAAAGTTTAAATTTCAATATCCCAAACATAAAACTTAAGACCAAATACAAGTTGTTAATAATTCTTCTACATAGTGCACGTTTACACACAATTAAAAAGAAACAAATTCAAATAACAAAAATGAGATTGCAAAAAATAAAAGTTACATCTACCTGTGGGTTATCTCCCACGAAGCGCTTCTTTAAAGTCATTAGCTTGACGTCTCAACTATTTTCAAGGTGGAATGTATGATAGGAAGAACACATCATCCTTCTCACCAAGAGATACATATTTCAAGTGAGAAGACAACTGCTTGAGTTCAACCAGTGGTGTCTTTTTCTCTAAGGGTTTGTCTTCATTGCCTTTCAACTCCTCCCATCTAGTAGGAAAACGAGGGGAGTAGGATGGTGATGCTTCTAACATGGCCAAGACCTCTTCCACCTTTGGATAGTCGCTTTCTTTAACAACGTCTTGGGGTAGGCATAACACTCTTTCTAATGGCAAACTGGGTGCTTGATGCTTCATTTCTTCGTTGACTATCGCATCTAAGATCTCAATTCGATTGCACCCTTCTCTTTCTTTTGAATGTTCCATGGCTTTTAAAATGTTAAAAGTGAAAATTTCTTCATTTCCTTTTAAGGTTAAGGTGCCATCTACCACATCAATTATAGCTCGCCCTGTTGCTAAGAACGGTCTTCCCAAAATCAAAGGAATGTCATTGTCCTCATCCATGTCAAGTACCACGAAATCACTGGAAAAATGAACTTGTCCACTTTAACCAACACATCTTCCATAACTCCATAGGGGTGTTTCATTGAGCGACCCGCCAAACTAGCCCCAAGATCACACAAAGCCTTCCCAAAAGTTCTATTTCCAATAACACACGGGATTGAGAAGCTTCCAGGATCCTTGAGCTTCGGTGGCAGCTTCATCTTTAGTATAGCCCTACACTCTTGGGTAAGTATAACTGTTTCACCGCCGATTTTTCTTTTCTTCGACATAATCTTCTTCATGAACTTGGCGTACGTCAGCATCTGCTCTAATGCTTCTACAAAAGGAATGTTAATTTGTAATTTTTTAAAAACATCAAGGAACTTACCAAATTGTTTTTCTGTTTCTTCCTTTTTTAATCTTTGAGGAAATGGAAGTCGAATTTCTGGTTTTGGCAGTGATTCCCTTTTTTGTACCACATGTTCTTCCTCCTTTTCAAAAGCGATGTGCTCTTCAACTGATGTCGGTGTAACCATTTCCTCTAAGTGGTTCGAATTTGAAGTACTTCACTTTGTTTGGCTTTAAGTGGTACTTGTTCACTTACTTTGCCACTCCTCATTGTCACGACATTGACATTATTTTGCGGATTTGGAAATGTGTCACCAGGCAAATTTCCTGGCATTCTTTGTGCCATTTGTTGAGCAAGTTAACCCATTTGAGTCTCTAGATTCATTATGGATGCAAAGTGATTTTTTTGGATGGCTCTTGACTCTTCAATGAAAGAACTTGTGCTTGTCACTAATTTCTCTATAGCACTCTCCCAAGCAGCCTTTCTAGGTGGGAATTGGTTTGTTTGAGCTCCTTGTTGACCCTTAGATCCACCTTGCGGATCTCTCTAAGATAAATATAGATGATTTCTCCAACCAAGGTTGTACGTACTAGAGTAGGGATTATTTTGCCTCCCGTTATTACTCACAAAATTCACCTGTTCTAGTTCTTCTATCTCATTGTCATCGAGTGCTTCACAAGCTCCAATTTTATGTGCTCCTCCACAAAGGTTACATCTAGTATGCTTTAGTAATTTGAAAGGGGCCACTTGGGGCTGTATATTTAGAGCTACGATCCCCTTCTTTATCTCAGTGGCGATAACATCTTTTATCTATTTTGAGAGCAACATCCCTTGAGCCAACCCAACCTTCATAAAATTCAATTCCAGCATACCACTTTTTGATTTGCTTTCGCAGTTTTTTTATATTTATTTTTTTATTTTCAGGATCAAAGAAAGGTTCAGCTAAGGACTGGCCTCACATACAAGGTTAGACAAATTATGAGTAATGAACAATTAAAGAAAGATAAATAATTAAGTAAAAATTAAAGAGTTTTAAACCAATTTTTTAAATTAGAAATAAAATAAAAGAAGAAATTTTATTGCAGAGCAAAAAGTTTCAATTCAGTAAATAAATTAAATTCAATAGTGATATGGAAATCCCCGACCACTTATGTATCCCTTACCAATGCTAAGTACCCTTGATAACTTTTTCTCCTAAACTTGCTAGCTCTCAAGGCTGAGATTTGGTTATATGGTACCCAACAACACTATCCTTGAAATGAGAAGACTGATTGCCTCAATATCTCAAATTTCACCACTTTATTATGACAATCTAATGTGGCATGATGAAAAGCCAACTAGTACATACCCAAAATCACATCAAACTTTATCAACTCAATAACTACTAAATCTACTTGCAACACCTTGTCCTCAATAGCTATATCACAAGAATGATGCACTAACTTAACAAGCAAATTTCCTCCAATAGGTGTAGCCAAAACTAAAGCCTCTTCTAGATAGTATACCTATAACTACTGCATTAGATGTTTGAGCATCTCGACGAGTCAAAGCAAACACTCGAGCCATACCTCTTCCTACTGGTGTCTGACCAGTACCACCAAATCCTATACTTCCTTGTTGAGATGTCCCTGAACCTCTGACATAAGAATTCCCACTTTGTCGCACAAATGCAGAATGAGCCTAAACAGATGCCAAAGTTGTTGCTGTTGATGCATAACTAGAGGATGGATGTGTCAAATCTACATGATATTCCCTCCTGATGTGACCTACTTGGCCACATTGATAGCACACTTTACCATCTTTGAAACAATTTCCAAAGTGAAGCCTACCACAATTAGAACATTATGTGGCTGAAACACCTAAATATCTCTAAGGGAAAGTGGATTGTGACGCTTCAGATAGTTACTACAGGACTTCCCGCTATGCTCAAATCTTTGAGACTTGAGTCTCTATTGCCCATAATAACCAAAAATCGATCCACCACCGTGATTCATATAGTTACTGTAAGATCCTTCAACCCTTTGTTTCTTTCATGAATCTTGTCTATTATCTATTTTTCCTTCTATCGTTGCCCAATCGAAAGTGCCAAACTCAAAACCTCAGCAAAAGTAGAACAATTCGACATAATCCCATATCTAAGTATGTAATCCCTCAATCCTCTGATGAACCTCTTGACATGCATTTCCTCATTGATAAGGTAAGGAGTGTGTCTAGAGAGCTTTGTAAACGGAACACTATACTATAAAACTGTCATACCCTCTGTTTTCTCCGATCTTTCAAACTCACGAGCTAATCTATTTCTATCACTTTCTAGAAGAAAATGATCTATGAACAAGTGAGAGAACTCTCTCCATGATAATGGAGGTGACTGCATTTGTCTACCACGTGACACTTTATCAAACCAATCACGTGCCACACCTATTAGCTTAAATGTTGTCAATTCCACCACTCTTACTTCAGAACTACCCAATGCTCTCCAAAGCCTCTCTAGACCATACCTAGAAAAAGTAGGGGATTTAAGTTTCATGAAGTCTGGTAAAGTAACCTCAATCCCTCTAGTGCCAACAGTTGTCTGTTGCTCAACTTGTCTAATCTCTTGTTGATCGTTGAGATTGTCATGTCTTTGATCACCCTTATGTTGTTGTTCGACAACAACCCCAACAAGTTGTTGCACAACCAGTTCTAATCCCTATAGACTACCCGCAAACTCTTCCATGGTTGGATATATGCCCCTCCTCCTAAGCACTTCAATATCATTATCCAAGCCTCGTTTGCCAACATTATCTTATGCCGATTTCGAGCATGAATGAACGAAGACCTCGTTGACGAGCGTCTTGGGCTTAGGCAATTGACTCATCAACAATTTCCTTTCTAGTAGGATTCCTAGTCTTGAGCGAAATTTTCACATAATGAAAGAACATTGATCAAAAGTTAAACAAGATGACATGAAATTGATATGAATTTGAGTGCTTCCACATGAGATTGAAGATCTAACAAAGTGATTACTTGAGATAAAATAATAAAATAAAATGGAAAAGAAACAAACAAACATGGGTTAGGTGGAGAAGATTAAGAAGGTGCCACAATCAAGGATGATTGATAATCCAATGTAGAGTCGCCACAATGGTAAGAAATCCATTGATAAGATTCAAGTATGTTCTAATCCAAGAACTCAAATAGGAGACACATCTCACTCACAATTCTCATTATAGAAATTCTAATTCATTTTCAAAGTTATCCAAAATGAGACTCTTACAAGGTATTTAAAGAAGGATTTACTTTATTCCTAAAATGGGCAAAAAGCCAATTCTCTAGACCCATATTGGACTGACTTAACTGAATTTATTACAATTCAAATTAAACACAAATAAAACTAAAAATTGTTATAAATTCCTGACTTGATATATTCTTTGTTTTTCTTTATAATTAGCTCATTTTAGGTCCTCATTTGAAATTGTGGAAAGATATCAATGATGAATTGAAACAAAAATTAAGACAACAAATGATATTCCCATAGAGTGCTAATAGCTCTTGGTAAGTATGTTGTGCCGAGGTACACAATTTACTGACAATAATCTATTATCATCCAATGTTTGCATCTATTAGGACCTACGACCGAGCTTTGATACCAACTATGTCATGACCCGAAAACTGAACAATGTGACCGACACTCAAGCTATACTCCTAGCCTAGAAAACCTACTAACTAACTTAATAATTAAATGATTTTAATAGTTATAAATAACCATTCCAAAAATATATAATGTTTCTCGAGATTTCGACAATGTATCCTCTATAACTTTAACGTTTCCTAATTTAGAAATCTTGTTTCAAATTTTAACTTGGTTAAAGGGTAAATCTAAATATTTGATACATTCCAAAATAGCTGCAAAATACATCACGACTCAACATGTACTTAACAGAAGAGCCATCAACCAAATGGGCCTACGAAAAAAAATGATTAAGACTTGAATCTACTAGCAACTTTCTACTCAGCTACTTGTGAATCTGAAGAAAAAATGAGCAACGTGGAGAGGTAAGTCACAAAAACATAACAAGGAGACAACACTCACGACCAACTAGAAGCAAAACAGAAAAAGGCACGGAAAATTGTTTTACAACTTTGTGGCAATTATGCTAAATAATACTACCTGAAATGTAGAAAATTCTCAAATAAAACATACACGTGATAAAATCATCAAACATATAATTTATTTGTTCAGGTATAAATATTTAAAATTCAATTCTTAAAGAACTGAAATCCCAATGAACAACCTTAAAAAAATAATAGAAAATGAAACAAATAAAATCATAAATTTTTTAGAACCAAAAGACATCTTCATCTTAATAATAACCATATCCTCCTAAGAGTTGCCTTTCCATTAGGAGTGGCTCCATCTAACGGATATACCTCTCATATGAATCTCGCAATGCATCATATCACATCAATTTGGGAGTTTACATCTTGTTGATAGCCCTCTCCTCCTAAGGACGACATATCTCATAGGGGGGGCTCCATCTATCAGGTAACTAATAGCGTTTCAGCAAGTGTACTGAATCATTGCAAGTAATAATAATACGGTAGTACCGAGTGTCAAACTCAAGGATTGCGTTTTATTATTTAATTATATTTAATTACTACAATGGAACAAAAAGATTCGAAATTGATTGAAATAATATTTAAAATTAATAATTGTAATAAAATTGATTCTTTATTTGTTAGGGATGAGTTTCACTTCGAATCCAACCTTGGTGTCTAATTTGATCCTAGTTACTGAATTCCTTTATTGAATTATTACCGAATTCTCTTTATTATTCTTGCTCTAATGTCTTAGTGAAAGAACCTTTAATTCCAAAGTAACCCCTAATTCCTTAGTAGATTTAAGATTAGGATTAAGCATTATGGTAGAGAAATTTTCTTGTAAACTAAGGCTTTCCACCTAATTTAATTGGTTTCATGACCAACATCTATCCCTAGACTACAAATTCATGAATTTCTCATTTCAACAATTCGTAAAGTCCACTTTCGTTTCAAAATACGAATCATAGAAAATTTTAATGTTGATCAAGCAATAAAAAGCATTAAGCACATATATGAGAAAAATAATTCAATAAACTCATTCATATACTAAAAATCATTTCAGAAAAATAAGGGTTTCATCTTGTTACACTAATCTCTAACGAATAGGGTTTAGTTACTCATGACAGAGATATAAAAGATAGAAATTAGAGAAGATTTACAAGAAAGATTCATGAATGATTCTTGACAAAACTGCTCCAATGGCGTTAGAAACTGTCGTCTTTGAGTTTCTAGGCTAGGGCACAAGTCTCCACACTTTCCAATAGTCAAAAAGATCCCTAAACAGTAAAAAATTGCATCTTTTTTAAATGTTGATGCGTGTCGCGTGCCCTTGGCGTAGGATTTGCGCTCCGGGCGTGCCTGGACAGTGCTGAAAGGCTGGAAATGCGCCTCAGGCACAACTGGCGCGCTTGAGGGGCATAGCTTCTACTGTCTGACATGTTTTGCAGTTTACCCCTCTTTGGAGTTTGAATTTGGTTTCGGTGTCTTCATGAAAGTTGTAGCTATGGATCTTAGCTTTCATGTGCACTTGGTTTGACTCCAATTGGACACCTCCAACTCCGGATATGGCTGAAATACTCTACATAGATCATGTTGATTTCTCACGAAAATTCGGCACTGCAATAAAACAAAGTAACAATGCAACACTACGGAAAATCTCTACTTAATTAAGCAAATAAGAACATAAACATTTCATTAAATTAAGGAAATAAAATCAACAAAATTATATCAAATAACTCATTAAATTAACTAATGGTTAAAGATGAATAAGACTAAAATCAATAAAAATTATACATATGATGAAGAGTAATCAGTAACTCTCCTCAATAAAAATGATGTAACTAGGTGCACCTACCTCCGTAAACAATTTCATAATTATAACAACAATTTCTATACAACATATTTAAAGAATATTTCTCACTCTTATTGCAACTCATGAAAAATATATTCAATTGTACATCAATTCAATATTGAAGTACTTTATAACTCATAAATAAGTCAAACTATAAACATATTATATGAACATAAATAAAGGATGTAATCAAGAACAATCAAATGTTGTGTTCCCCAATTTTTAAATAAATACTTTAACATAGAAAACAAGTAAAATAATAATTTATAGCATAGTAAAAATATGTGATAATGATCGTCATCAACTAGGGATGGCAATTAGACCCAGACCCAGTGGGTACACGCAAAAAGAACCCACAATGGGTAGGGTAAAAACCCGCATAATGGGTATGGACACGGGGACGGGTAATTACCCGTAAAATTAAGCGGGTATGGGTATGGGTACAGGTACTATAGTACCCGCCCCGCACCCGCACTTATATAAATATATTATTTATTTATTTATTATATTAATATTTAGTTTAATTAATTGTTGTTCTTTAAGTTTTAATATCTATTAATATCATTGGACCATTACAATATTTATAATCAAATCAAAAGATAAACGTTTGCAAACTTTTTAAGAATTTGATTATGATTAATAGTTAAATAATTGTGAATTTATAACTAAGAATTATATTTGATTAATTATGTCTTTATAATTATACTTGCAACTTATAAATTGTTTTTACTGATCACAAATAATATTGTCGTAAGATTTGCAACTTCATAAAATATTATTATGGATATTTGAATATGTATTGTAACGAATATTCACTTCATAAAATATAATTATGATTTATAAAATTTTATGATTTAATTTATGACATTTGGATGATTTTTAAATAGGTAAATACCACATATAGTCCCTTAACTTAATTTCAGTTAACGTTTTAGTCTTTTATCTTTTTCTTTCCCCCGATTTGGTCCTTTATTTTAATTTTAAGTGACAATTTGATCTTTTATGTTTTAAAATGTCAACAATTTTATCCTTATTTTACGAAAATTTCAAATAATTCATCAAAAATTTCAAACAAAACACATAAAATTAATTATCATCCTCAATATAATGCTATTTCATCAAATTTATAACTTAAATCTTTAAATAAACTCATATTTTTATCTCTAACAACATCAAATAAAGAATGGTAAATATGAGTTTATTTGAAGATTTGAGTTACAAATTTGATAAAGTTTATTTTATATTAAAGAATATAACTAAATTTATGAGTTTTGTTTGAAAATTTTGATGAATTTTTGTAAAAAAAAAGGATAACATTGTTAACATTTTAAAACAAAAAAGATTAAATTGTCACTTAAAATTAAAATAAAGGTCAAAATCGGGAAAAAAAAAAGATAAAGGACTAAAACGTTAACTGAAATAAAGTTAAGGGACTATAGGTGGTATTTATCCTTTTTAAATTTAATCACAAAATAATATTTATTTATCGATTTATTTTAGTTAAAGTGTGGGTAATGGGTACGGGTACGAGCACTTAGGTACTCAGAGGGTAAGGGTACGGGTATTAAAGTTGATACCCAAGAGGGTACGGGCACGGGTATGGGTATCTTTTTAAACTGCGGGTATGGGTACGGGTACTATAGTACCCTACCCAAACCATACTCATTGCCATCCCTATCATCTACTCACAACTATGAAGAATTGACTAATTTTGTTCTCCAACAACTTTCAGAGTAGCAAGCAAGATCTTAGCTAACAAATCTGAGTATGAAAAATAATCTAAAGTTTAGCTAACTATAGGAAATCATCAAATGCTTAAAATCTTTTTTAAACACCAAAACAAATTTTTTAAACAAAACCACATTTTAACTCGCTAATCGTAACTGCAAAATCCTAACCAATAGCATTAGTAGGAGTAAGATAATTTGTTAAATTAATTTTATGATTTCATGTTGAGAGTTCCAATTGTTCGAACAATATACAAATCTTGTGGAGAAACAAAGGAAAACTGGTAAAATCATTTTCCGAGACGATAAGTCATAAACCAATCAATTTCCATTTTTTTAGTAGATTCTCATGTAAAACCAATGTGATCGTATCTGTGTATCACCTTTGAACATAGTGACATTACTATGAATGTGATTTTTGCAACTTGTCAAATCTAGTTGGTATTCCTCTTATCAGATTTTGATGGCGAGGGAAAACCCTCCAAGTCAGAGCTTCCATTTCTAATGAATGATCCCTTACCTACTTTCATTGTAATAGCAGACTGTTTTGATATCCCAGAAATGTCGAAGCCACCTATCTCATAAGTGAGTCTGACTTCTGAGGAGGTCGATCCTTCTATGGATGTTGACGAGGAGGAGGTTAATTTGAAGATGGATACTACGTTAGAAGGCATTTGCGGAGTGTGTCGAGATCACCCATGTTATTGTAGTAGCTAGTGAATGATCATATTAGTTTGGTTGTGTAGGTACTTAGTGTCTTTGGTGGTCGTATTTATTTCATTTAGGGATGACTATATCAATAACTTATTGTCAGTTG
Source organism: Cicer bijugum (assembly GCA_037974875.1). NCBI lineage: Eukaryota > Viridiplantae > Streptophyta > Magnoliopsida > Fabales > Fabaceae > Cicer > Cicer bijugum. Next base: position 5,098,268 of record JBBPBT010000072.1, on the reverse strand, counting down.
ACTTTCGTTCAGTGAGTCCATGTTCCATTTTTTATGTGACCATTGGGGAAATAACATTCTTGGAACAATGCTTTTGTGCAGGTGTCTGTCGAGAATACCCCAAGGGTATGAGCGATATCTGATAGGTCTCATAGCCTCGATGTATTTTCTATTTGTATATTTTTTATTATCGTCTCAAAAACTATTTCAGTTTATTTGTATTTATGGCTAATTATTCAGGACTTTTGTCATTTATGTTACGACGAGTTATTTTTATTATTTGTTTTTGAAAAAGAATACACCCACGTTGTTTAAAATCAAGGTGTTACATTTTTTGTATCAGAGCTTTGGTTAAACTGTAGGTCGGCCTATAGGTTTGGAGTCGTTATCAACTGATTTGTCGGGGTAAGTTGTTTGAGTTGTTGGGTCTTGTGTAGTTGTGATGTGATGATGTAGTCGAAAGTTATCTATTAGAATTATTCTAAGTAGTGTTAAGGGGATGTTGAATATTGGTGGAGAAGTAAATGGCTTTTGATGGGATCAACTCATGAGGAGGTGAACTGGGAGTCGTTCAAAATGAAGCTTTTAGACGAATACTTTCCGATGAGTACCAGGACTAAGTTGGGCAATGATTTTCTTAAATTGAACCAGGGGAATATGACAATGGGTGAGTATGCTACTAAGTTTAAGTTTGTCAAGACATTTTAGGTTTTTTCGAGAAGAGGTCGATGAACAATTTATGTGTCACTGTTTCCAAAATGGATTGAAGTATGAAACTCAAGACTCTGTCTTGCCCTTGGAAATTCAACGTTTCCAAGTTTTAGTGGAAAAAAGATGAGAAATTAAGGATATGAAGAATAAGAGGGCCTATCGAGGAGGGAACTTTAGTTCCGGAGGGCCTAGTCAGGTGAACGATGATAACAACATAGGAAAACAAGTTGTTAAGCCCTATAACCGACCACAAAAAACAACATAGGTTAGAACCACCCAGGGAACTAGAATTTTGGAAGACAATTTGGACAAGGGAATCAATGTTTTTGATGTGGGGAAGAGGGACATTATGTTGATGCTTGCACCTCTAAGAGTCGCATTTGCTACAATTTTCAAAAGCCAGGGCACTCTAGAGGACGTGTTTATTGTGTGGATGTTGAAGCTAGAAATCTATCTAGAAATTTGATCCAACGAGATTGCGAGATTGCAGGTAACACTCTAACTACACTTTTTGATTCGGGATAACCCAGTCCTTCATTTATATGGACTGTGTGAATCGTTTGAAGTAAACTATGTCTTTTCTGCCATTTGCTTTGGTTGTTTCCACACCTTCTAAGACTTTAATTGTAAATGTTGCATGTTTACGTTGTCAAGTAACTATTCAGAATAAAGATTTCTTGAATAATTTGATTTGTTTACCCCTACAATCACTCGAGGTCATTCTTGGTATGGATTGGATGTCGTATCATTATGTGATATTGGACTGCGCTCGCAAATTGGTTCTTTTCCCTGAGCCAAGAGTCGTTCGGTACATAGCTGCTAACAAACTCGGAGTGTCACTAAGAGAAGGAACTCATGAGTTTTTATCATTAGCTAACATGAAGGAAAAGATAAATGTGAGCATAGATAACGTAGGGCTTGTCAAGGAGTACCCAGACGTATTTCCAATAGAAATTTCAGGATTACCACCAGTAAGAGAGTTGGAGTTCTTCATTGATCTACACCCAAAAACCAAACCTATTTCAATTGTGCCGTATCGGATGTCACCATTGGAATTAAATGAGCTCAAGGGCCAAATTGAAGATTTATTGGAGAAAGGATTTATTAGACTAAGTGTGTCACCATGGGGAGCTTCGGTATTGTTACTTAAGAATCATTATCGTTCACCACATATTGATAATTTGATGGATCAGTTGAGAGGAGTCGCGGTGTTTTTGAAGATTGAAATGATGTCAGGTTACCATCAGATTCGAGTCAGAGAAGGAGATATTTAGAAAACTACTTTCTAAACCTGTTACGAACATTATGAATATCTTATTATGCAATTTGGAGTTATCAATGCACCAACAATTTTTATGGATTACATGAATAGAATCTTCATCCCATTTCTAGATATGTTTGTTGTGGTGTTCATCGATGATATATTAATTTATTCAAGGACAAAGGAAGAACATGGAGAACATGGAGAAGCAAAATTATGTTATTGCTTGCATTGCAAGTAACTGTACTTGCACTTGTTTTATATCAAACATTTACAAGAAAAACTATCGTAACTAACTACTAACCATCTCTAACAACTTCTAAAACACTTATAACTATCATTATGAATTACAATTTCAACATTCTCTCTAATTCAAAATGGTTAACGGTGTTACTCAAAGCTTGTTTCTCATCTCCTTAAACATTAATCTTTTTAAGGACTTTGTAAGGATGTTTGCATTTTGATCATTTGTGCTGCAATACTTCAGCTTCAATTTGTCTTTGATCACTTGGTCTCACAAGATATGAAAGTGTGTTTCAATATGCTTGCTTCTTCCAAGCGCAATTGGATATTTGGCTAAGTCTATTGCAAATTTATTATCAACCAACATCCTCAATGGCCCTTCATTTTTCAATCTCATCTCACCTATCAATTATGTCAACCATAGAGCTTGACTAGCTCCGATTAATGCAACCACATATCCAGCCTCACATCAAAATAGAGCTATTATGTTTTGCTTCTTTCAGTACCATGAAATTGGTGTCTTATTCACCATTAACACATAGTTTGTAGTACTTTTCCTATCATCATTATCTCCACACTAGTCAACATCTATGTATCCTATTAGTTAAGCTTCACTTTCATCTAACTTCTAGGATGTAGTAGGCCATACTCACTAGTTCCTTTGATGTATCTGAAGTTTGTCTTTGTTTCCAAGTAATGGGGTACTCTTGGCTTTTCCATGTATCTACTAATCAGTCCTACACTATAGGATATATCAGGTCTTGTATTACACAAGTATCTCAATGATCCTACCACTTGCTTGAACAATGTGGTATCAATCAACACTTCATCTCCTGCATTTGACAATGCTAGCCCTATTTCTGAAGTAATGTTGTTGTTATAGCAATCTTGCATGTTAAATCTCTTTAATACGTCATTAGCATACTTCTTTTGGTGCATGAATAGTCTATTTCTCATGGTGACAAAATCAATTCCAAGGAAATAAGACAATATGTCCAAGTCTGACATTTTAAACTCTTCTTTCATTCTAGTTTTAAATTGAACTATCTTAGCTCATCACATCCAGTTACTAATAGTTCATCAACATAAAGACATATTAGTAGTGTAGGTAGGACCACTGACCTTTTAACATAGACTCCATGCTCATTCACACATTTTTCAAACTATTATTCTAGAATAATTTATATCAATTATTTTGTTCTAGGCCCTAGGAGCTTGCTTTAGGCCACACAAGGCTTTTCTTACCTTAATATATTGTCTTTTATTCCCTTTATTTCATATTCTGGTGGTTGTCTTACGTAGGATTTTTCATCCAATGGTCCATTGAGAAATGTTGACTTCACATATAGTTGGTGCGTGGACCATCCTTTGTAGTTAGCCATCGAGAATACAAGCCTAACAGTTCCAATCTTGGCCACTGGTGCATACACTTCATCATAGTATAGTCCAAGTCTTTGCAGGAACCTATTTGATAGTGCTAGCCATGTTTCTGAAGTAATGTTGGTGTTATTTCAGTCTTGCATGTTAAATCTCATTAATATCTTATTAGCATATTTCTTTTGGTGTATGAATACTCTATTTTGCATGGTGACAAACATAATTCCAAGGAAATAAAACAATATGCCCAAGTCTGACATTTCAAACGCTTCTTTCATTCTAGTATTAAATTGAACTATCTCAAATTCACACATTTTACAAACTGTTGTTCTAGAAGAATTTATATCAATTCTTTTGTCTAGGCCATAGGAGTGATGACTCTTCATCATATGCATAATTTTTATTGATTTTAGTCTTATTTATCTTTAATCATTAGTTAATTTAATGAGTTATTTAATATATTTTGTTGATTTTAGTTATTTGATTTAATGAAATGTTTTTGTTCTTATTTGCTTAATTAAGTAGAGATTTTTCGTAGTTTTGCGTTGTTACTTTGTTTTAGTGCAGTGCTGAATTTTGGTGAGAAATCAACGTGACCTATATGGAGTATTTCAGCCATATCTGGTATCCTATATGTCCAATCGGAGGCAATCTAAGTGCTAATGAAAGCTAAGATCCATATCTACAACTTTCATGAAGACACTCAGACCAAATTCAGACTCGAAAGATGAGAAAAATGCCAAATACGTCAGACAGCAGATGTTGTGCGCATGGAGCGCGCCCTGCGCGCCTGGAGCACATTTCCAGCCATTCAGTACTGTCAATACGCGCCCGGAGCGCAAAGACTGTGCCTGGGGCGCGTGACGCGCATCAGCAATCATAAAAACGCAATTTTTTACTATTTAGGGATCTTTTTTGACTCTTGGGAACTTGGGAGACTGGTGCCCTAGCATAGAAACTCAAAGACGGCCGTTTCTAACGGCATTGAAGCAGTTTTATCAAGAATCATCCATGAATCATTCTTGTAATTCTTCTTTAATCCTTATCTTTTGTATGTCTGTCATGAGTAACTAAACCCTATTTGTTAGGGATGAGTGTAACCAGATGAAACCCTTATTTTTCTGATTTGATTTCTAGTTATATGAATGAGTTTATTGAATTGTTTTTCTCATCTTTGTGCTTAATGCTTTTTATTACTTGATCAACATTAAAATTTTCTACGATTTGTATTTTGAAACGGAAGTGGACTTTACGAATGCTTGAGATGAGAAATTCATGAATTTGTAGTCTAGGGATAGATGCAGGTCATGAAACCAATTAAATTAGTTGCAAAGCAATAATTTACAAGAGAATTTCTATACGGTAATGCTTAATTCTAATCTTAAATCCACTAAGAAATTAGGGGTTACTTTGGAATTAAAGGTTTTGTCACTAAGACATTAGGGCAAGAATAATAAAGAGAATTCGGTAATAATTCAATAAAGGAATTCAATAACTAGGATCAAATTAGACACCAACGTTGGATTCGAAGTGAAACTCATCCCTGACATTTTTCTCATTATAAAAGATCAATTTTATTATTGTTGTTAATTTCAAACATTATTTCAATCAACTTGGGAACCTTTTTGTTCAATTTTAGTAATCAAATATAATTCAATAGTAAAACGCAATCCTTGAGTTCGACACTCGGTACTACCGTTTTATTATTACTTGCAACGATTCAGTACACTTGCTGAAACGCTATCAAGGAGCTTGCTTAAGGCCACACGAGACTTTTCTTACGTTTATATATTGTCTTCTATTCCCTTTATTTCATATCTTGGTGGTTGTCTTACACAGGCTTCTTCATCCAATGGTCCATTGAGGAATGTTGACTTCACATATAGTTGGTGCATAGACCAGCCTTTGAGAGTGCTTCCTTGACGTTCGATCAAGATGACCGAAAGAGTCATACCTTAAAGACAAAATTCTTTAGCTAGTCTATCATACAAAGCTCTTGGAGCCAGTTTTAGACCGTACAAAGAATTCTTTAGGTTGAAAACATAGTCTAGAAATTCATCATCCTCAAAATCACGAGGTTGTTTAACATACACTTCTTCATTTATGTAACCATTTTAGAAGGAATTTTTCACTTCTATTTCATATAAATTAATTTTATTCAATACAAAAAAAGAAAGTAAAAGCCTGATAGCCTTTAATCTTGCCACATGGTAGATAATTTCAATGTAGTCAATACTTACCTGCAGATTGTATCCTTGGGCTATAAGACAAGCTTTGTTTCTAACCACTTTACCTTTCTCATTAAGTTTATTTCTAAAAAACCAATTAGTTTTATTTGAATTCTTTTCTTTAGACTTGGGGAGAAGATCTCTTGTGTCATTCCTTGTGAATATATTTAACTCTTGTTTCACATCCAGTATTCATCCATCATTTGATAATGCTTCGTCTATAGTTGTAGGTTCAATTTTAGATAGTAGTCCAAACATAGACGTTTCCTTGAGAGCATATCTAGTTTTAAGAGGACGATTTTCATTTCCTATGATCGAAAAATTTGGACGAAAGGATTTGGATGTTCAAGTAGGTTTGCATTCTTGATGCTTTTGATTTGAGCTGTTAGGCATATCTTCTTATTCAATATGGATTAACTATGTTGATTCATCTTATTTATCTGGTTCCTCTAAAATCTATAGATCTAAAAGTCTACGTCTAAATTTTCCTTTTTACGGTCACTCTTTTACTCATAAGGATTTAATCCACTAACTCAACAACTTGAGTTACAAAGCACTTGAGTTACAAAATGTTTCTCATTCAAACAAGTGTTTCTGTATTTGAACTCTAAGATGAATTTGGAATTTTGAGCTTGAGTTCTTATACTCTTTTCTAATTTTTCGATGAGCTTCTTCTTCAGTTATAATATCTATTTACAGATAAAATTAGTGCTTCAATTTAGTCATTGTTTAATTATGAATTGTGTCTTCATTCATAGCTTGGTCAACAATGATCTTATTCAGAATTAACTCTGAATAAGAAGTTTTTGATAATATGTTCTTTAGCCAATTCTTTATTTCTGAATCCAATTTAAGCAGTTCTTCTAGATTGATTTTGTTCGTATTCTGTTAAGATTGAGTTTGTAAATTCTTTATACTGATACTATTCATACTTTTTTTAGATCAAGTTTGTAAATTCTATAGATCGATTTTGTTCGTATTTTGTTAAGATTGCTTTTACATATTCTTCAGATGAAACTTTCTTCCTATTGCTCGCTTTGATCTGGGCATGAACATAGTGTTGGACCGGTTCTTGAACTTTCACAAGTAGGAATATGCCTAAGTTTAGTATAGTATTTTGTCATTTCTCAAAATCTAAATCATATATTTGCAAATAATAAATGTATGTTCTTGTGAGTGTTTCATCTTGTAAACAACTTTTGATCATATTTTCTAGTAAATAATTCATATCTTCTTGTAAATGATTCATATCTTCTTGTAGATAAACCTTGATAAGATGTTATTGTATATAATTCATATCTTCTTGTGATAAATCTTGATCAGATATTCATGTAAACAATCTGTATCTTATTATGGATAAGATGTTGATCATATATTCTTCAAATCATGACCATATCTTCTTTTCAACTTTGTTAAAGACTTTCTTCATTTATAAATATGAATAAAATCTTATTTTAGATTGTCTTCAAAAACATGAATCTTCTTTCATACCCTAATTACTCAAATATATTATTCTCATAAAATATTTTTTTTTAACATCAAGACTTTAAGTATAAAACCAACTTGGTTCCAACATAATGATGTGTTTCTTTGTTGTATACCTTGTAGGCTTTAGACTTTTTAGAGTATCCCAAAAAGATACACTTTTGTGATCGTGCAACAAACATGCCTAGATTGTCTTTGGTGATCTAAATATAGCATGTACAGCTAGACTGATGAAAATATGAAATGTTAGGTTTTATTCCTTTCAACAATTCATAAGGAGCCTTATTAAGAATAGTTCTAATGTAGATTATATTATGAATAAAACATGCAATGTTGACTCCTTCTACCCAAAAGTGCTTGACAAAATTCATTTCGTGAATCATGGTACGTGCCATCTCCTGAAGAGATCTATTTTTCCTTTCTAGTACACTATTTTGTTGAGGTGTTCTAGGAGAGGAAAATTTATGTAGAATATCGTTCTCTTCACATAAGTTTTTAAAAAATTTATTTTCAAATTCTCCCATGATCACAACAAAATTGTTGTAATGCAGAAACCTTTTTCATTTTGCACTTGTATGCAAAAGGTAGTGAAAATCTTATGTGACTCGTCCTTGTGTTTTAGAATCTTTACCCATGTTCATCTGAAATAGTCATCAACAATAATGAGTCCATCCTTTTTTACCACTAACATAGGCAATCTTTAAATGGTCAAATAAATCCTTATGTAAACATTCAAGTAGTCTAGAAGTAGAAACAATATTTTTTAGATTTGACAATCCTCTGACAAATTCAATTCTTTTAAATTTTGAGATTAACCTCAAATTGGTATGTCCTAATATTTTGTTCAAAATAAGGTGTTCCTACTTACGGACATAAGACGTTTGTCTTCTTGTTATTTTAAAATCAGATAAGTTTATTTTGTAAATGTTGTTTTTCCTTTGGTCAGTAAATAGCATGGATCAATCTGTTTGACTTATTGCCTTACACGACTTTTGATTGAAGAAAATATCATAACCACTGCCGCTTAATTAACCTATGCTTGGTAGGTTATGCATTAGTCCTTTTACTAGTAAAAAATTCTTAATAGATGGAAGAGAACCATTACCAACTATGCCATGCCCGATGATCATACCCTTATAATCACTTTCGAAACCTACAAATCTTCTATTCTTGAGGGCCATGTCTTATAACATAGACTTTTCTCCCGTCATGTGTTATTAGCATTCATTGTCTAGGTACCATGACTAGTGTTTTAACTTTTTTGCCAAGGATATCTTCAAGATAGAATATTTTATTCTTAGGTACCCAAATTTGGTTGGCCGTGGTTTGTTAGTTTTGATAGGTGTCTTATATTTCCATGTTTTTTGCATAGGACAAGTGATTATATTGTAACCTTTCTTTTGGCAGTAAGCAGAAATAGTATCAAGCATTGTAAATCTTGGACTTTCTTTTGGTTCTTCGAAGCATATCCCACGTTTACTATTTATACTAACACTATATCTCATAGAAGCTTTTTTACTTCTGTCAATGTCATTTGCATGAAATTCTTGCAAGGTTATTTCATACTTAACATGATTTCATACTTTATTCTTTGAAGTTTTTGAAACATTTTCTTTCATAGTTAGATTTTCCCTTTTTAGGAATTGCATTTGTTTGTTAAAATGTCATGAGCTTTTTTGAGAGACATAAGTTTTGAAGAAACTTTATGATTTTTGTTGAGAAACTCATTTAACATATCTATGAGTTCACTACGAGATAGGTTAAAGAATACCTCAATGTCTTGAAACCTATAGACCGTTGCTGCACTACAACACCTTAACCCTACAAGTCAATTCTTCTCAAGTTCGAACTTAAAAATCTACAAGTCATTGAGGCACTACAACACCTTGACCCTACAAGTTAAGTCTTTTCAACTTCCAACTCGAAAACCTAAAAGTCATTGAGGCAGAATAACCAATATTCAGCTCGGTTACAAAGGGGTGAAATTGGATCCTAATTTGCTTCTTCTAAGCGAAACTTCACACTAAAACAGAGCACTAAGCACTAAGTAATATAAAATTGAATGAGTGCCTTTGCTAAATGATAGGGTTTCAGCAAGTGTACTAAATCGTTGCAAGTAACAGTTAAACCGATAGAGTCGAGTGTCAAACTACAAGATTGTGTTATCCTATCGAATAAAGTTTAATTACTAAAATTGAACAAATTTTTTTTTTTTTTGAGTTGATTGATTTTTTTAAACTAACAACAGTAATAGAATTGAACTTTTCGAATGCGAAAAATGTCAAAGATGAGCTTCACTTTGAATCCAACATTGGTTTCTAATTTGATCCTTATTATTAGATTGCTTTATAAAACTATTAATGAATTCTCTTTATTATTCTTGCCCTAATTTCTTAGCAACAAAACTTTTAATTCCAAAGTAACCTCTAAATCCTTAATGGATTTAAGATTAGAATTAAGATTTACACCAAAAGAATTCTCTTATCAAACTATTGCCTTTGCAAATGACTCAATTGGTTTCATGACCTACATTAATCCCCATACTACAATATCATGAATTTCCCATCTCAAGAATTCGTGAAATCCACTTCTATTTCAAAATATAAATGGTAAAACAATTTAAAGTTGATCAAGTAGTAAAAAACATTAAGCATAAAGATGAGAAAAATAATTCATTAAACTCATTAATAGAACTAGAAATCAAATCAGACAAATAATTGTTTCATCTTATTTCAGGCATCCCTAACAAATAGGGTTTAGTTGCTCATAACAAAGATACAAAAGATAGAGATTAATGAATAATCACCATAAAAATTCATGAATTATTCTTGACAAAACTCCTACAATGGTGTTAGAACCAGACTCTCTGTGTTTCTCTACTAGGGCACAAGTCTCAAAACATCAAAATAACCACAAACAAAAAAAAAAGGATACCTAGAAAGTGAGAAAAACGATTTTATATATATTCTCCATCGCGTCATGCCCCCCAGGCATGTGTTAGTGGCACTTCAACACTTTTAGGCAGAAACAGGACCTCAAAATATTATAGAAATCCGCCCAAACCGCAAGCATTTGCGCACTAGCACACATCATCTATTGTCTGAAGTTTACTGCATTTTCTCCATATTTGATTCTGAATGTGGTTCAAGTGTCTTCATGAAAATTATAGCAATGGATCTTAGCTTTCATTTTCACTTGATTTGACTCTAATTGGACAAATATAACTTCAGATATGATTGAATTACTCCACATAGGTTATGTTGATTTCTCACAAAAAATCCAGCACTGCACTAAAACATCGAAACAACGCAAAACTATGGAAAAAAACTCCACTTAATCAAAGAAATAAGAACATAAACATTTCATTAAATTCAAGAACTATGATCGAAAAACTATATCAAATAACTACTTACATTAAAAAATGATCAAAAATAAATAAGAATAAAAACAATGAAAAATTATGATGATGATCTCTCACTAAAACTAAAACCTTGAATTCTGAATCCTTAGAGAATTTTTAGTTCGTAATGTTTTATAAGTTGTTGTGTTGTGTTGTGTTGTGTATTCTTCTTTAAATTTGATCCATTTATGTAGCATTAATTACGGTTTCAATATTGTCCTAAACAAATTATGAGTGTATCTATTTGTGCGATGTCAATAGAGATCTTCACAAAAAACAACCTGATAGATACGGTTTGGAAATATGACTGTTGAAGCTTGACTAAGAATTGAATTATGCTTCCTGTTGCATAGATGTCTAGATAGCCTTTGAAAATAATTCTTCTTGATAGATATGGTTTTTAATTCATTTCAAAAGAAATATTCAACTAAATTTTCTCGAATGATTTTGTGCTTGAATGTCTAGATAGCGCTTGAAAATAATCCACCTTGAATCTTCTAAGTGTATCTTCCTTGTGCGAGGTCAACAGAGATCTTCACAAAAAATAAATCTTGATAGAAATAGTTTGGGAATATGACCATTGAAGCTTCATTAATTCCAAAATGAATCTACAACCAAATTTTCTACAATGATTATGTGGTAGAATGTCTAGATTGCATGAAATTAATTATCCTTGAATCTTCATTCATACGCTTGTTAAAGAGCAGCAAAAACATACAATAATTTATTCTTGGACCTTTAGAATCATGAAACAACTCAATCTTCATTAGAGCGTTAACTTTTTATCAGAGTCATTGACTTTCTTCATCATAACATAACTTGATCATCAGAGTTAGATGTTGTGTTGCTTGGTTTAGGTAGTCAGAGGCATATGCATAACTGCATGTATTAGAATTAGTGGCATGGGCTACGTCATCTTGTTGCATCTTCAAAGCATGTTGCGCTCTTTAGAGTGAGCAGAACTTGAGCTTTAGAGGCATGCTTCAAACTTCATACACAGGTTTCAATCTTCAGACCAGACGCACAAAAGTTTCAAAGGCACAATGGGCAGATGCTTTAGAGGTAGATGCGCGCATACAACAATGCATATATTAACTAGAGTTTGAATGTTGCATTGACTTCACTTAACTTTGATGTCTTTATTTTCTCTAACATATGTGCTTCCTCTAATATCTTCTTCTGATATCGTTTTCATACTACACACTCAATGAAATCATTAGTGAAAGAAATTGTTCTCACCAAGTACCTATGTTATCATTAACACATGATGAAAGAATTGTTCCTAGAACCAACCTGGTTTCAATAATCTTTTTCGTTTTTGATGATGAAAAAACAATAATTTTTGTCAAGAATTTATTTAACAATGAAAGCAAAGTAAAGCAATAATAATAAGTAAAGCTCTTTGTAACTCTAACCATCTATTTAAATGTAAGACTTCTAAGAAACATTATGACAATTTTTCAAAGTATATATTATCCCTTTTAAAATGTTTTAAATTAGAGCAAATACAATTTGTTTTAAGATTGTTCGCACAACCTCATCTCTCATTTTTGTCATGAGAAAGAAATAGTGAATGGCTGTCAGTTATAGCATTCCACATATACCATACACAAACAACATGATTGAATTGCGAATGACTTGAAAGTTAGTAAATATTCAATGTATTAGAGCAAAGTAGAGACAAGTTTAACTACTAATTTTATTCTACCAGAGGCAATGCATACATAAATCAAAATATCTTTCAAAAACAAAAACCAAGTTTAGAATTTTCTTAATAAAATGAAAAATGTCCTCAGCAAGGAGTGTTATAAAAATGTAAGCCCACTGATGATCAGTGTCAATAAAATGGAATATTTAAAATATCCTTTTGGAAAGAAAGAAAAAACTCTAATAAAATGATGTTTGATTTCTATATACTTTTCCTTAGAATTCAGAATTGGATTATAAGTTAAACAAATTGTTGATGTATTATCACAAAAAAGAATTTTATTCTTAAACAGCTTGTAGTCTTCCAACTGATTCTTCATCCATATGAATTGAGTGATGCATTATGTTGTAGAGATGTACTCAGCCTCTGTTGTTAACATGACAATGGTGCATTCTCTCTTGTTTGACTAGGAGATCAAATTATCACCTAGAAACATACGATTTCCACTGGTGTTTTTTTCTTTCAAGCTTGTCTCCAACATAGTCAACATCACAATATCAAACTAACTTGTACTAAGTTGAATTCTTATAGAACAAACTCAAGTTTATAGTGCATTTCAGGTATATAAAGATCCTTTTAACAATTGTCAAGTGAGATTCTTTTAGATCATCCTAAAACATGATGCACACACACAAACTAAGTAAAATATCAGGTCTAGATGCAATAAGGTAAAAAAAATGACCCGACCATTCCTCTGTATGTTATCCGATCAAACATTTTTTCTGATTCATCTTTATCAAGTGAGTTGGTTGGATGCATTGGAGTAGACATATGCTTGCACTCATCCAGCTGGAATTTCTTGAGAAGCTCTTTTGTATACTTACTCTGATGAATATACACACCATTCTAACTTTGATGAATCAAAATTCCCAAGAAGAACATTAGTTCTTATATCATACTCATTTGAAATTCCTATTGAATCAACTTAGCAAATTCTTGGCAAAAGGTGTTGTTAGTTAAACCAAAAATAACATCATCTACATAAATCAGAATTGTGATAAGGTCATTTTTAATTGATTTCCTAAATAAGGTAGCGTCAACCTGCCCTATTTCAAAATTATTTTTAATTATAAAATTGATTACTCTACCATACCAAGCTCTTGGGGCTTTTTTCAAACAATAAAGATATTTTTTAAGCTTAAAAACATGGAGCGTTTTCCAAACTAGGAGAGTTTTGCATAAACTTCCTCATTTATGTAACCATTCATAAATGCACTTTTCACATCCATTTTATAATGAGTGATATTATTTAAAGCGAAAAGGAAATTAAAATATGTATTGCCTCTAACTTGACCACTAGAGCAAATGTCTCATTGTAATCAATACCTTCTTCCACGATTGTAACCTTGTGTAACTACGCATGTTATGTTCCTTACAATTTATCCCTTTTTATTCAACTTGTTCCTGAATAGCAAATTGGTTCCAATGGGTTTATTATCCTCTGGTTTGGGTACAAGATGCTAAACATCATTCTTCTTTAATTCGTTGAGTTCCTCTTGCATAGCCAAAATCCATCTTTTATCTCCCAAGTTTTCATAAATAGAAAAAGGTTCGATATGGAGAACGTACCAAACAAATAAATGTCCTTGAGAGCTGGCCTTGTCTCCCAATAATCATAGAATCAGAAAGAGATGGCTTGTAGTTCCATCAAGTTCTGGACTATGGAGGAGCTTGACTCTACTATTTTTTTCTTTCAATTCCTCTATTTTTTTTATTTCTCTTATTTTCCTGCTTCCTTTAGTTTTTCTATTTCCTTTGGTTTTTTTTTTGTTTCCTTTGATTTTCATGTTCACATTGGAATTTTAGAACCTACAAGAACTTCATCTAGCTTTGACTTTTTAAGGTTAAGCTGATTGCTATCAAACTTAACATGTATTGACTCCTCTACAATCAAAGTCTCCCTGTTGTATGAAGGTACCAACACAAGAAAGGGGGTTTAATTGTGTTTGACTAAGTTGGATTCTTTTTGCTAATATTTTAAAAATTGGTTCAGGTTTGGTGACTTACTTAGAATAAAAGTAGTAGCAATCGAGTAAAGTGATCAGAGAAAAAAGTAAAACAAGAGTTGCATAGTTAAAGTGTCATGGAATTTATCCTGGTTCACCATCAACTTGGTAGCTACGTCCAGTTCCTTCACTCATAAGGATTTGATCCTCTAATTCAAAACTTGAATTACACAACACTTGACCCTATAATTTAGTCTTCTCAAAACAACCTGTCATCTAGACACTTTTTTAGGAACACAAACTCCTTAACTCTATAAGCCAAGTCTTAATAACACAACCTCAAAACCTACAAATTACTTGAGGAACACAAAACCCCTATCGGGATGGGTTATAATACTTTGGAACAATTAGTTTGCTTCTAACAAGCTGATGGTAACAACAAATCTTACACTAGAAAACACTTAGAATATATTTGTTTTGAGCAAGTGTTTCTCTATACCTTAACCTTATGAACACTAATGACTTTTGGATATTTTGTGTTAGTGTGTTCTCTTATATTCTTTTTCAAACTTGAATATCTATTTATAGAATAGTTCAGGGTTTCTCCTTTGACCTTGCAAAATCTAAATCATATCTTTGCAAATAATAAATATATCTTCTTGTGAGTTTGTCTTCTTGTATACAATATTTGATCATATATTCTTAAAAATAACTCATCTTCTTGTAGATTTTGATCAAGTATTTTTTTAAATAATTCATATCTTCTTGTAGATAAATTTCGATCAAATTTTCTTGTTAATAATTCGTATATTCTTGTGATAAATCTTGATCAAATCTTTTTGCAAATATTTCATATCTTCTAGTAGATAAATCTTGATTAAATATTCTTGCAAATAATTCATATCTTCTTGTGATAAATCTTTATTAAATCTTCTTGTAAATAATTCATATATTCTTGTTGATAAGATCTTGATCATATTTTCATCAAATCTTGATCAAATCTTCTTTTCAAATTGGTCAAAGATTGTCTTTTATTATAAATTTGAATCAAATCTTATTTTAAATTGTCTTCAAAAATATGAATCTTCTTCATACTTTTGCTTGATTTGAGTTGAAATGGAGTTAGGTTATTCTTGGACCTTTACAAGTTTTTGATTTGGATGAATCTTCTTTTCATACTTAATTCTTTCAATTTCAGTCATTGACTTTCTATTAGAGGCACTAACTTTCTTGTTGGAGTGAGATGTTGTGTTTATTGAATAATGATAATCATAGGCAATATTGCATGACTTAGAATTAGTAGCATTGGGAAAATCACCTTGTTGAAACTTTAGAGTCAGTGCAACATTAGAGGCGGCATTTGGAGAGTGTTTCATCATTTTGTTCCACGGATCGTGATCTTTGAATTTATGATTTAAACAATCTCTTTAGATTTAATTACACTTGATATGAACTCTTTGTAAGCATGTTGAGTTTGTGCACATCAAAGACATACAAGGGCTTTTTAGGCATGCTTCAAATTCAATCTTCAAAGGCAATCTTCAGACTCGGTTTCAAAACCATTCTTCATAGGCAATCTTTAGACCCAATCATTATACCTAAACATCATACCCAGACATTAGAGAAAATCTGTGTAACCTTCAAAGGCACGTTACTTTCATAGGCATATATTCAAAGGCACATGTTTATACTTTGTATTCCTCTAATCTCATCCTTTTGTCACTTCCTCTAGTGACTTTCCTCTTGTTGTTTCCTTTTATTTTCTTATTTCAATATTTGCATACTTAATGAAGCCATTAATCAAAATTTATTGTTCTCAAAAAATAATTTTGTTAACATCAAAACTATAATTCAAAAACTAACTTGGTGCCAACGATGTATACTTTATAAGCTTTAGATCTTTCAGAGTATCCCAATAAAGTACACAATTGTATTGTGTCCAATGATCTTACCTTTATGTTTTCCTTCAAAATTCATTAAGCCTTCGTTGGTCAAAGTTAGGTCTTAGAACATAGACATTTCTATCGCCATATGTCGCGAGCATCCATTGACTAGGTTCCATGATTGGCATTTCAAATTGGTTGTTGAAAACATCTACAACATAGACAATTTTATCTTTGGGTTCTCAATTTTTTTTGCTAACATCATAAATCATATATCCAAGCTTGCTTCTTTATATGTTGTTTGCAAGAAAATCATAAAATGCTAATTCGTATTTGATCGAATTGCAAATGGTTTCCTTTGATGGTTTTGAAATAATTTTATTATTCAGAGTCAGATTTTCTCTCTTAAGTTCTTTAAAATCATTTTTAAGAGAATTGTATTGTTAAGTCATATTTTAACTAACTTTTTTGAGAGTTTTTAGATTTAAAGAAATAGTGCGAATTTTATTTAAAAAGTAATTTATAATTGTAATTAATTCAATACGAGTTAAATCAGAAAGTACCTCAACTTCCTCATCCACATACTCATTTCCCGATTCAAAGTAAACAACATCCATCAAAGCTAAATCAACTTGTTCTTCATCATTAGAGGATTCATTAGAGTCATCCTGTGTAGCCATCAGAACCTTCTTCTTAGACTTTGAATCTTCCCTTTGGAACTTCCATTTCCCCAGATTGGGACATTTTGATTTGATGTGACCAGGTTCATTGCATCTATATCAAATGATGTTTTTCTTGTCAGACTTATCATTCATTCCTCTATTGGACTGCATGGAACCATTATGAGGGAAATATTTCTTCTTTTTGAGCCAAATCCTCTAAATCTTTTTGATATGAAAGCAAGCTCTTCATCCTTTGAGTCTTCACTTTGATCCTTTGAATCATTATCCTCTAATTATACTAGTGCTTGTAGAACTTTCTTGTGCTTGGATCTGAGTGCTAGAGTTTTCTGCTTCATCTTGGGCTCATCCTCTACAAGTTCAATCTCATGAAAAATGATTAATTCCTCTAGATGAAGACTATTAAGGTCTTTTGCTTCTTGAATAATTGTGATCTTGGACTCCATTTGTTGGGTAGACTACTTATGATCTTCTTAACATGATCATCAGTTATGTAGCTATTTTGAAGCACTTTTAACCTTGAGACCAAAGTCTGAAACCTAGAAAACTTAATTTCAATGTCTTCATCTTCCTCCATCTGAAAAAAGCTCATACTTTTTTACCAGAAGGTTAGCTTTTACCTCTTTGACCTATTTGCTTACTTCATAGGTCAGAACAAGTGCATCATAGATACTCTTAGTTGTCTCCTTGTTGGTGCACTTGTCAAACTCCTTTAATATGATCGAATTCATCATTAAAATTATGGCTTTATGATGTATCTTGTAATTCTTCTTATGGCCAACATTCATCTCCTTTCTAGAAACATCAATACCATCCTCATTGGTAGGAGCATTACACTCATCTTCCACCAAACCCCAAAGCTTGGGATCTTGTGAGATAAAGAAACTTTTGAGTCTGTTCTTCCAGTACACAAAGCATTCTCTATCAAACATAAGGGGTCTATTAATGTTTCATCTTAAGGCTTCATCACCAAAACCATACATGTTAAAAAGTGGATCTTTTCTCAATCACTATAAAGTGTTCAGCCTTGAGACGAGCTCTAATACCAATTAAAGGTGAAAAAACACGAGAAAGGGGTTGAGTTGTGTTTAGCCTTATTAAAAACATATTTTCAAAATTCTAATTCGGGAAATACCAAAGTAACAAGGCAGAGGGTGAAATACCAAGATTTATATTGGTTTACTACCAATGTGGTAGCCACATCTAGTCTCCACACATTGAAGGATTTGTCCACTAATTCAAACCTGAAATACAAAACCTAACCCAACAAATGTGTGTGGAGAGTGTAAGTGATGGTTTTGAGGAGAGTGAGCAGTACAAGGATAAAAATAGTGTAACATTTCTAGTGCTAGTGACTATGTTTGTATAGAAAAGAGTGCCAACATGGAGGGGGTATAGATATTGAATGACCACCAATCTAGGCGGATTCGGTGGAGTTGCAGCCTTGCGGTTGTAACAACTAAGTTTAGTCGTTGGGGTCTAAAACCCTAGTTGTCTACTACTAATTATGATACTAGTTCGGTCGAGTCGGCGTGAGATATCAGATTGGGCATAGGCCAGTCTGAGACAAATAGCTCTTAAATGTCTTGTGAATCTTGATAATGCTCAACTTTGATTGAGTACTTGGGATTTATGAAAAACTAATATTTTTTGTGGTTATTATTTCACTTCACTTAGAAACTTTGAGAGATTTCGAAACCAATTGAATGAAGAAAGGAAGATAGTTTAGAGAAGAAATGGACCAAAGGAATAAGAAAACCATGTGATTTTTGTCTATTAAAAATAAAGGCTAAATATGTTTTTTGTCCTTATAAAATTTAGAACTTCTAAATTTACTACTAAATTTTAATAGGTGTTTTAATCCTTTAAATTTTGGTCATTTTCAAAATTAGTTTTTGTAGTTAATTATGTGCAGAGTAGGATAACAAAGTGTTGACTAGACTATGTCATGTGGACTTTTTAAATGGCATGGCGTCCACATGACAACCGACATCACTTTAATAATTTATTAAGTTATTTAATTAATAAATAAATTATTTTCAACTTATATAAATTTAAATAAAAAATAATCAAAGTAAAAAAACATGGCGTCCACATGACAACCGACATCACTTCAATAATTATTAAGTTATTTAATTAATAAGTAACATCACTTTAATAATTATTAAGTTATTTAATTAATAAATAAATTATTTTCAACTTATATAAATGTAAATAAAAAATAATTCAATTAAAAAAATTTATTAGATCCTTAACCCATGACCCCTAATAAGTCCTAAGTACGATAATTCAACATCTTGTTCATTCTTTGCATAATCCAAATTGCACTTTACCAATTAATTATTAGATTAGAAATATAAATTTTCAAATGGTATAAAGGTTTCCAAGTCATTAGTCCCTTCTATTACTTCGTCGCGATCATTGGCCCTAACGATAGCGGAAAATCCTATTAAAACCAAGTTGGTTTTAAAAAATATGTCTCACTTGTTTTGATAATAACAAAATCGTTTGTGGAAGAAATTTAATGCATTTTTTTTATTAAGGTTGCAAGTCAGAAATCAGGTGCTTGTTTAATAGATTCTTATCATATCTTCTGATGATTGGACGAAGATAAAAGAAACGAACACTTTACTTTTGCTCTACAGTTCAAAACTAGTGACGCACATATTACAAGTTTTGGTTTCCTCTAGAAACACAAGTTTGTTGTAGTTCAGTTACCTCTAATGAATTCCACTAAGCAACTATACATCTGCCTATAATGGATTCAAAAAAATCTATTTGTTTGTCTCTAGCATGCTTGACAACAAAAAATCTGCATCTGCCTCTAATAAGTTTGACAAGCAAAAGTCTTCGTCTACCTCTAATAAGTGTGACAAGAAAGTAGTTGTCTCTACCTCTTATAATCACATCAAACATCTGATTGTCTGACTCTGAGTTATTATGTATCCTCTACAAAAGTCAATGCTCTGAAAAAGTAAATGCTATGAAAAATTCAACACTCCAAAGAAGACAAAGCAATTGCACATCCTCCGATAAACATCATGAATTTGCTACTTGTCTGAAGATCTTAAAACATGCTCTGACAATCGTATCATCTGTTTTCCAACTGTTTTAAACAAGATACTTTGAATCATTATAAGATCAGTTCTTATAAAGTTTCTATTGCAAATCAATTTCACATATATACGATACAAAACTTCATGAATTATGTTGATTTCATCCAATTAGAACAACAACCATAAACATGAATCATTCTTTATAAAAGACGTGTTTCCCGCAATCAAAAAACACAACAACAACAAGCAATAAGCACATCTGCAGTAACAAATTTGTAAACACTCTATGCGAGAGTTAATTTAGAAAACCCAAAACCCTTTTGTTTGTAACCTAACTCAATAGTGGTTGTCTTCCTCAACAACTTGAATGTACTAAGCTAGATGGTTGAAAAGATTGAACACTAGACTAGTAGGTGTTTTAAGTGTAAGTCTGATTTTGTGGTGAACTAGTTGATTAAATCCTTCAGGTTGAAGGAACTAGATGTACCTATTGTGATGGTGGTGAATCAGGATAAATCAGTGTGTCTCTTTACCTTGTTTTCTTTTATCTGCATTGCTTTCTTTACTTTAGCATAGCCATGTGAAAAAGCCTTTTAAATAAAAAACACAATTTATTATATTTATTGTGTTTTTCGCTCTACAAATCCAACCTATATAATGGAGGCCATCAACTACGTCATCAACCCTAATGAGCACAACTTCGACGATAACATTGTGAATTGGGATGTCTACAATGCCAAACTCAAATCCATCGACATTATTGTTTAAACTCACAATTTTTAGGTCTTTTAGATTTGCTTCTTGGCTTCAATTTTTTCATTTTTTTTCGCTGCCACGTTTTAGTGATGATGCTATTTGTCCGATTTTGGGGTTTATTAGGTTAAGATCCACTGAGGTGTAACTTTTTTATATTTAAGTCTAACATAACTTATATATTTATTAAATAATTAAAATGATGTCATGTCATGTGTACACCACGCCATTTAAAAAGTCTACATTGTGACGAAAAAATTAATATAATACGGTTTAGTTAGACTTCCATTATCCTACTTAACACATAATTGACTATAATGACTAATTTTGATTATGATCAAAATAAGAGAGATTAAATCACTAATTAAAATTTAGTAGTGACGAAACTTAGAAGTTCATAATTCTATAAAGACCTAAAACATATTTAACCCTAATCTAAATCACTAACGAAAGTTGATTCGTTGATAAAAAGTTAACTTACACTCGTAAGGTGGTGAGTTTAACTCTCGATCATGTCAATATGAGGACATTTGTGAGGTTGTCAACGCATTTTAAGTCTTGAGGTGTCTCTTGAGCCTTGACCCTGATGAGCCTCTGAATTAATATTAAATTTGATAAAAAAATAATATTATTTTTATGTTTATCTTAATAAAAGAGAATTATAATAATAATAATAATAATAATAATAATAATGAATTCGGTGGGGTTTGCATATCGACCGCTCCAAATTAATCATCCGAACTCAACCGTGTAGACCTATTTAAAACTTAATTAATTAATTAATAATAATTAATATTATTTTTATGTTTATCTCAATAAAAGAGGATTTTTAACATTTTTATTATAATATTTATTGTTGATAATAAAAAATAATGCAAATTATTTAAGAATATATTAGTAATAAATAATAAAGCCATAAATAGTTAATATAATTGAATATTCAAATAATCTTTTATGAAAAATTAAAGAAAGCATGAAGATGTTATATTTAGAGAGAAGGTAGTACACTATATTTTTGCTTCAGTTATATTTTAAACTAATTTTTTTTATTTGAATCATAATCAAGCAGTTTAATAATAACAAAATCAACAAGTATGAATCAAAATTTGCCCTTTCAAGCTTGGTCAGCCACGGCCTTATCTAGAAAAAGTTAGAGAAATGTTTTTTTCTTTAAGAAATAAAAATAAACTGTCATTAAATCTTAATTGGAGTGACAAATATAGGTTAGACATATATCTCACGTTCAAACACCGAATCTGTGTTATGAGTTTGTTATAAAAATAAGATTCTGACTCTACTATTTTACTTTCAGTACTGTCAAACAAAATTCTTCAGGAATTGATTTTGTTTGATGGCATTTAATTTAGATTCTGTAATGATAACTGAAAGTCAAGTGAAGTCAAGCAATGTATTCTGTGACGCCTCCACCTCTCTCATTCTCATGTTATCTCCACAACCACAACCTTCGCCTTCACAACATAACCGTTCGGAAACCAAAAATCAACACCATAACCCCCTTTCCTTCATTTACAACTCCAAAATCATCCCTCTTATCTTCTCCCACAATCTCATCACACAAAACAGAGAAAAATGCAGCTAGTGAACCCTATTCTCAACAACGCTTTCAGAATCTATGCGACACTGGAAACCTCAACGAAGCATTCAATTTCCTTCAATCAAATCTCGACGACGTCGTTTCATTTTCCAATGTTAAACCAGAAGACGCCATTGGCCAGTTATTACAAGCATGCGGACGCCACAGAGACATCGAAGTCGGTCGAAAAGTTCACGAATTTGTTTCAAATTCGTCGCGTTTTCAAAACGACGTCATTCTCATCACTCGCATTGTTACAATGTACTCCAATTGCAGCTCTCCCAATGATTCTCGTTTTGTCTTCGACGTTGCGAGGAAAAAGAATCTCTTTCTCTGGAATGCGCTTCTCAGCGGTTACTCCAGGAACGCGCTTTTCCACGACGCGGTTTGTCTGTTCGTTGAACTAATTTCCGCGACGGAGTTTGCGCCGGACAATTTCACGTTGCCGTGCGTTATCAAGGCTTGCGCGGGGCTTTCAGATGCTAGACTTGGAGAAGCGATTCACGCGTTTGCGTTGAAGACGAGGCTTTTCTCCGACGCGTTTGTCGGGAACGCGTTGATTGCGATGTACGGGAAGTTTGGGGTTTTGGAGAGTGCTGTTAAGGTGTTTGAGAAAATGCCTGGGAGAAACTTGGTTTCGTGGAACTCAATTATGTATGCGTATTCTGAGAAGGGGGTTTTTGAAGAGAGCTATGATTTGTTTAAGGGACTGTTGAATGGTGAAGAAGGCTTGGTACCTGATGTTGCTACTATGGTGACAATAATACCTATCTGTGCAGCACAAGGTGAAGTGAAATTAGGGGTGGTGCTTCATGGTTTGGCTTTGAAACTTGACCTTGGTGGAGAATTGAAGGTGAATAATTCCCTTATGGATATGTATTCAAAATGCGGTTACTTATGTGAAGCGCGGGTCCTGTTTGATATGAATGAGGATAAGAATGTTGTTTCTTGGAACTCTATGATTGGTGGCTACTCTAAGGAAGGAGATTTTCGTGGAACGTTTGAGTTGCTAAGGAAGATGCAGATGGAAGAGAAAGTAAAGGTGGATGAGGTGACACTGTTGAATGTTTTGCCGGCTTGTGTGGAGGAGATTCAGTTTTTGAACTTAAAGGAGATTCATGGTTATACTGTAAGGCACGGATTCATTCAGAGGGATGAATTGGTGGCAAATGCTTTTGTTGCTGGATATGCTAAGTGTGGTTCACTGGATTATGCTGAGGGTGTGTTATGTGGTATGGAGTCGAAAACAGTGAGTTCTTGGAATGCGATGATTGGTGGTCATGCACAGAATGGTTTTCCTAGAAAGGCATTGGATTTTTACCTTTTGATGAGAGATTCTGGATTGGATCCTGATTGGTTTACAATTAGTAGCCTTCTTTCGGCTTGTGCTCGATTGAAATCCCTTTCTTGTGGGAAAGAGATTCATGGTTTTATATTGCGTAATGGTTTACAATTGGACGAATTCATTGGGATATCGTTAGTCTCGCTTTATGTTCAATGTGGGAAAATGTTACCAGCAAAATTGTTTTTTGATAATATGGAAGAGAAAAGTTTAGTGTGCTGGAATACTATGATTAATGGCTTTTCACAAAACGAGCTTCCTTGTGATGCCCTTGATATGTTTCGTCAAATGCTTTCTAGTAAAATTTGGCCTGATGAGATTGCCATAATGGGTGCTCTGGGGGCTTGTTCGCAAGTGTCGGCACTCCGGCTGGGCAAAGAGCTTCACTGCTTTGCAATGAAAGCTGGTCTCATAGACGACAGCTTTGTTACTTGTTCATTGATAGACATGTATGCAAAAAGTGGATGCATGGAACAATCACAGAACGTTTTTGACAGGGTACATAAGAAAGACGAAGCGTCATGGAATGTTTTAATTTCAGGATATGGAATTCATGGACATGGACTGAAGGCTATAGAGCTTTTTAAATCGATGCAAAATGCTGGCTGCAGACCAGATTCTTTTACATTTGTAGGATTGTTAATGGCATGTAACCATGCTGGTTTAGTAGCAGAAGGGTTAGAATATCTTAGTCAGATGCAGAGTTTGTTTGGTATAAAGCCAAAATTACAGCATTATGCATGTGTGGTTGATATGCTTGGCCGCGCTGGACGATTGAGTGAAGCTTTGAAGCTTGTAAATGAGCTACCAGATGAACCAGATTCCGGGATATGGAGTTCTTTACTCAGTTCATGTAGAAATTATGGGGATTTGGATAATGGCGAGGAAGTTGCGAAAAAGTTGTTAGAATTGGGGCCAGACAAAGCTGAGAATTATGTATTGGTATCAAATTTGTATGCTGGATTAGGAAAATGGGATGAGGTGAGAAAAGTGAGACAAAGGATGAAGGATATTGGCCTTCAGAAAGATGCAGGTTGCAGTTGGATTGAAATAGGAGGAAAAGTTTATAGATTTGTTGTTGGTGATGGATCACTTTTGGAATCAAAGAAAATTCAGCAGACTTGGATTAAATTGGAGAAGAAAATTATCAAAATTGGATATGAACCAGACACAAGTTGTGTGCTTCATGAACTAGAAGAAGAGGAAAAGATTAAGATACTGAGGAGCCATAGTGAGAAGCTTGCAATTTCTTTTGGTTTATTAAATACGGCTAAAGGTACCACACTAAGGGTTTGCAAAAATCTACGCATTTGTGTTGACTGTCACAATGCTATTAAGTTAATATCAAAGGTTGCTAAACGGGAGATTATTGTAAGGGACAACAAGCGCTTTCATCATTTCAAAAAAGGATTTTGTAACTGTGGAGATTACTGGTAGTTGAGGGTTGAGGGTCTGTGTTGTTTTAATCTTTGATTACATTTAGTGAAAAAATCCAGGAAACTTCAGTGGTGTTTAGTTGCACATGCATTGCTCATTGCAAATGATTAGGATTACATTTACAATTAAAGAAAATGTACATAAAGCATCGGAGAAATTTTGCAATTATGGACGTGAAGGTGAAATGATGCTTGTCGAAGACTATCTTAAAATCGTGAGGTGATATTAAAGTAACATATTTAATGAGAGAAATCATAACTGAATCTTTTATCCATTTTTAAAAAAAGTATTTAGCTCCGAAACTCGTACACTAAATATAGAAATAAAGAGGTATCTTAAATTTTATGATACCAATTTATCTTAAACTAAAAAAGTTTATATATCTAATATAAACTTAAAACTCTTAATTACAACTTATTTTACAATTTTGGCCTTTACAATAATCTTGACACGTCATTATTTTTGGGAGATAATTGTCTTTTTCGATATACTACCACCTTCATATACCGTATCAATACCTTCATACACTGTATCAATTGGTCAGTCTTATTCTCTTTTTGATTTATTTACAGTAAAGATATTGGTATTTATGGTAGAAAAGTCGAATCGCATTGTCCCACATTAATGGTTTGATTCAATTATTGGAAATTATATTCAAATTAAATTCAAGACAGTTTTAAATCGATTTAAAATTAATTTATAAATATAAACTACTTTAATAAATTGAACAAATTTTTAGTTAAAATCGATTCTATAATAGTTATTTGAAAAAGAATTTTAAAATTCTTTTGATTAAAGAATATCAGTTTTTTTTTTTTCAAGAAACGTTTCGATCTTTTTAAAA
>JBBPBT010000072.1:5047150-5070637 GCA_037974875.1 Cicer bijugum | reverse complement strand
TAAAATGTCAACAATTTTATCCTTATTTTTTGCAAAATTTCAAAAAATTCATCAAAAATTTCAAACAAAACACATAAAATTAATTATCATCCTCAATATAATGCAATTTCATCAAATTTATAACTTAAATATTTAAATAAACTCATATTTTTATCTCTAACAACATCAAATAAAGAATGACAAATATGAGTTTATTTGAAGATTTGAGTTACAAATTTGATAAAGTTTATTTTATATTAAAGAATATAACTAAATTTATGAGTTTTGTTTGAAAATTTTGATGAATTTTTGTAAAAAAAAAAGGATAACATTGTAAATATTTTAAATCATAAAAGATTAAATTGTCGCTTAAAATTAAAATAAAGGACTAAATCGGGAAGAAGAAAAAAAAAGATAAAGGACTAAAACGTTAACTGAAATTAAGTTAAGGGACTATAGGTGGTATTTACCCTTTTTAAATTTAATCACAAAATAATATTTATTTATCGATTTATTTTAGTTAAAGTGTGGGTAATGGGTATGGGTACGGGCACTTAGGTACCCAGAGGATAAGGGTACGGGTATTAAAGTTGATACCCAAGAGGGTACGGGCACGGGTATGGGTATTTTTTTAAACTGCGGGTATGGATACTATAGTACCCTACCCAAACCCTACTCATTGCCATTCCTAATCAAATTGTCAATTCGTCTCTCTTTACCTTTATTTATTTCCCTATATTTCTTTTTAAGTTTACATCTTGAAATTGGTATTTCTATTTGTTAGTTGGTTTCATTTTAGATTATCTCATTTTTTCCCTCTTATTTCCCTTTTTTTTTACTCTATTTTGTTATGATATGAGCCATGATTTTGAATCATTTTCATAGGTAAAAACGAAAATCAAGTTCAACTCAAACACAACAAAGGTAAGTTCTTCGATCTATGTTTTTCTTCATATGTTCGTTTTCAATTTTTTGTATATCAAATTGCTGTGTTGTATTTAGTTCTTGATGGTAACATCAAGTTATTGTGTTGTATTAATTAGCTCTTCAAAAAGTTTTTATTTTTCAAGTTCCGATAATGTCATAAAGTTTAGATTTTTTACACAAAGTTTATAACTTTGAGCACCTCATAGTGACGTCAAGTTGTTGTGTCGTATTTAGTTCTTTACAAAGAAGGAACAAGATCAAGCTTTATTTGCTTTATGTTGATGCAAATCTGTCAAAGTTGAGGAGTCAACACACTACTAAAATTGAAGAGGCAGCAAAAACAAATTGTCAACGGAAGGCCAGATGGTATAAATTTGCAAGGTTGAGTCTTTCAAAAAAAAAAAATACCACAATTACAACAAACTCATTTATTATAATCGTAAAGAAACAAGATCTACAAAAATAGAATGACTCTACTTCTCTTAATCTGTTAGCAATTCCAATCAGCACTTATATTTATTAGGAACAAATCAAATATAAAAATGCAATTCCACCTTACATTAACAATGGATAGAAAATTAAATATAAGATAAACACAATTTTTAATTTGAATTTTTTTTCTCAAAATAAGAAAATAAAATCAACGAAACCTAGTCTAGTAAACCTTCCGCTATAATAATTAACAGGTACATCAAAATCTTTCTAGTAACACGGAACATCAATCAATTTTAGTTATCACTAAAAGGTGGAGTGGTAGTCAAACAAATAACAATCTTCTAGTCCAATTAAAACTTATTTTTTCTTTGTTTTTTCTTTCTTTAATAATAATAATAATAATAAATAGTAATAGTAGTGCTAGTAGAATTGATGGGTTTCACTTCAAGAGTGAGTCCACCCAACAAATCTTCTCTCATGACTCAAGTGGAAAGGTGCCACTCAACTATTCCAACATTCTTTCTACAACATATTATTTTTGACACACACAAGACCTTCACCATCATATATGAATCATTCTCATCGATATAAATCTTTTCAATTGAAAATGA
This sequence comes from Cicer bijugum, assembly GCA_037974875.1. NCBI lineage: Eukaryota > Viridiplantae > Streptophyta > Magnoliopsida > Fabales > Fabaceae > Cicer > Cicer bijugum. Next base: position 5,068,685 of record JBBPBT010000072.1, on the reverse strand, counting down.
CTAAATTTTCAGGGCACCTTGTATCCAATGATACTGCCCTTAAATATGATCAAAAGAAATTTTACTATAACCATGTTTCTCTATGAAAGAATCAAAGTTTCTTGTACCATTGTCGGGGTGCTTGCTTGAGTCGATACAAGCTTTTCTTTAATTTACACACAAGTTACTCTTTACATTTGACTTTGAAACCCTCAAGAGGTTCAACTTCTAGGTTCAAACTAGCTACTAACTCAAACACAACTCTGATAGAGAACATCATCATCATAGCTGAAAATTTTCTTCAAAGTCAATAGCGTTACTCTAATTAAAAACCATTCACAACCAATCTTTCTTTGTATCTTGGTTGGTTGAGAACTATTCTCTTATGCCTTATTCTTGTATACCCATTTGTTCTTGAGTGCTTTTCTGAACTTATGCAACTTAACCAACTCAAATTTGTGATTTTCTTGCAAGGAACTCATCTCTTCTTGCATGGAATTCAACCACTTTTCTTTATCAACATATGTAATAACCTCTTGGTAGTACTTTTGTTCTCCACTATCAATGATCATCACATACTCATGTGGATGGTATCTTTGAGAAGGTTGATGTTCTCTAGTAGATCTTCTCAACTCAAACTCAACTTGTGGCTCAACTGAAACCTACTCATCATAGTGAGGTACATGATCATCAATTACATTCTCATTATCTACCTGTATGTCTCTCTCATCAATAAAAGTTTTTGTATGGGACTTAAGCGCAACGTCAATGTAGCTTTTGGAATTAAATTTTTGTTTCTCAGCTTTATCAAAATCTTCGATAGTATGGTCTTCAAGAAATATCACATCTCGACTTCTGAGAATTTTCTTGTCACCGGATCCCACAATCTATAACCAATTCTTCACCATCATAACCGAAAAACACACTATATTTGGATTGACTATCAAGCTTGGACCTCTAATATCTTGGAATGTGAACAAAACATCTATAGCCAAACACTCTCAAATGACGATAAGAGACATATTTCCCTGTCCACATTCGATTTGGAACATCACCATCAAGTGCAATAGATGGAGAAAGATTGATCAAATCTATTGTAGTTTGAAGTAGCTAAAAATCACTAGAAAGGGGGTTGAATAGATATATTGTAGTTTTTAAATTTTCTCATAAAGATGTATCCTCTACGAGAGGATGAAATTTAGAGTATAGGAATTTAAAAACATTAATAGACAATTAAGTGAATATGGAGAAGAGAGTATAGAGTATGACATACCAAATTTTATATTGGTTTACCCAATGAAGACTATGTAAGACCCATAATTTTTAAGTGTACTTTATGTATTTTGGTGTATTTTTGGTATTGAACTCAGAGGCTTTTTAGCCAAAGTTATTAATATTTTGGAGTTTATATGACCAAGAAGATATTTGATGCCGATTAGAATTACTCGTCGATGAATAGAGTAAATTAACTACGGTGCATCTTTTACAAAGAATTTAATGCGTTATGGGTGAAAGGGTAATTTAATAAATATCTAAAGATTTTGAGATATTTGTTAATTATAATTAATATACATATATATATATATATATATATATATATATATATATATATATAGAAAAGGAAGGGAAGGAATTGGAAAGAAAGCAAATAGAAAGGAAAGAAAAAGGAAGAAAGGAAAAGAGAAGGAGAGAAAACAGAAAATTTCCATCTTCTTCCTCCCCTGCCTCGCGTGCGTTGTTTTTCCTCCTTCCTCCATCTTCATCCATTTTCGTTCTTCCTTGCTTCCTTGAGTTCGAAATTGATAGTGGGTGATAGGACAAGGATTTCTCAACTTCACTCTTCCTCTTTGATTCGAAAACGGAGAAAAACGGTATTAGGGATTCAGACTCAAATCTCCCCGTTTCACCTAGATCCAAGCTTCGTTTCAAGAAGTGACAGAAGGGAAGGTTGCTCACCTCCGTGCTACGGTGCTAGTGGACCAACTTTGGAAGCAACGTTGCGAACGAAGATTTTACCGGATTTGCTCACGGTACCGTAATCGAACGAAAAAGCTAAAGTGAAGGTAAGGGCTCCTTCCAAACTTTTAGTTTGCATTTAGGGAATTACTTGTGGTTGTGTGGAAAAGAATTTGTTAGGGTTAAAGTGTTGATTTGGGGAAAAATGAATTAATGCTTTATGGGTGAAATTCTAATGTGGGGTTTTGGTGATATTGATGAATGTTTCATGGAAAATGAATTTACCTCATTTATGTATGACTTGGAGTAAATGAAATTTGTTGTGTTTGAGTGATGGATTGTGTTGATTTGTGTCGTCGTATTTGACGTGTTCATAATTGATAATTATAGAATTTGAGATGTGTTTTGTGTGGTTTGTGTGGAAAGATGATCTGATGTGATTTGGTGTGAATTATGGATTGAATGTGAAAGTATGTTTGAGTTTGTTTTGTGTGGAATTTGAAAACCATTAAGTTAAACGAGTATTAAGAATGGGGAATCTCTTAATATTTTTGTTTACTTAATGCGTGTTTTGGAAAATCGTTTAAGTTAAATGAGAATTAAGAATGGGGAATCTCTTAATGTCTTGTTTACTTAATGTTTGTTTTGAAAATCGTTGGAGTTAAAAGAGTATTAAGAATGGGGAATCTCTTAATATTTATGTTTGTGTGATGTGTGTTTGTTTGTGAAAATCATTAAGTTAAATGAGTATTAAGAATGGGGAATCTCTTAATATCTACGTTTACTTAATATTGTCGTGAATATGATTTTGTGGAGAAATGAATTGTCGAGTCAAGGTGATGCCATGTGATTTGTTGGTTCATCTTGTCTGTGTTGAGATTGTCGCGCCAAGGTGATGCCATGTGATTTGTTGGTTCATCTTGTATGCGTTGGGATTGTCGAGCCAAGGTGATGCCATGTGATTTGTTGGTTCATCTTGTCTGTGTTGAGATTGTCGCACCAAGGTGATGCCATGTGATTTGTTGGTTCATCTTGTATGCGTTGGGATTGTCGAGTCAAGGTGATGCCATGTGATTTGTTGGTTCATCTTGTCTGTGTTAGGATTGTCGAGTCAAGGTGATGTCATGTGATTTGTTGGTTCATCTTGTTCGTGTTGGGATTGTCGAGTCAAGGTGATGCCATGTGATTTGTTGGTTCATCTTGTCCGTGTGGGTATTGTGTTGTAACTGTTAAGCAGTATGTTTTGAAATTGTGTGCGAGTCGTGTTTTGATTCAAGTTTATGTTGGAGTGTTTCGAAACTAAAGTTGTTGTGGTGATTGTGTTATAATTGCCAAGTGTGGATGTTTGGGAATTGTGTGATAGCGTGATTGATTGCAAAACCATTTCAAAACTTAAGATGTCGTGGTAATTGTGTTATAATCGCTAAGTGTTTTGTTTTGGAGTTGTGTGTAAGTGTAATTGATTGCAAAATTGTTTCGAAACTCAAGATGTCGTGGTGAGTGCGCTATAATTGCTAAGTTTGATCGTTTGGATTTGTGGGTAAGTGTTGATTGATTTCGAAACCCTTTGAAAAGCTGAAAAATGCTGATTTTTGCTGTTTTTCTGCTGTTGTCTGATGTGTATTCGAATACAGCAAGCTGTATTCGAATACAAACATGTTGTTTTGCCACTGACTTACTGTGTAGTCGAATACAGACTGTTGTAGTCGAATACAGACATGCTGTTTTGCCACTGACTTACTATGTAGTCGAATACAGACTGTTGTAGTCGAATACAGACATGTTGTTTTGCTGCTGAATGCTGAAATAGCCTTGTATTCGAATACAACAGTGTTGTTTTGTTAAAAACTTCATTTTTCAACTTTGTTTATGCATGCTTGGCATATAAAAACCCTTTTAAGGTGTATGCTCAGTTGAAAAGGTTATTTGTGCATTTAAAAGCTTAAATGTTATGTGTTAACTGTTAATTTCGGTTGGTGACCCTTTACAACTATTGTGGAAATCTGGGCTTTGCCCTCAGATGAGAGTCAGGATGATCCCACCGGTTCGTACCCTCCGGATGGGAATGTGGATGGGAATGCTTGATTGGAGCTACAATAGGAGAATCTCACGGGGCGCGTGGAGATTACTCAAGGCGTATAGTTTTTTGTTATGTATAGAATGATCAGACTAGGTTGTCACTCAAGAGACATATGTCTTTCTTTTGGGCTACTTTTATTTTAAATTTGAAGGGGATGTACATGTACTAATGTTGACATCAGGACATGCTTTGGATTTATGTTTTGAGAAACCTTTCCGCTGTTTGTAAATTATAATGACTCAATTATTTATCTAAAGGTTTTCCCTTATTTAATTCTCTGTTGTATTTTAATTTCTTATGAAAAAAAAATACTCCCTCGCTTTGAAAAACGGGGTGTTACAGACTACGTCCAGTCCTCACAAACTTGTGAGTTTTCACTATGGTTCAAACTGAGCTATCCTCTTTACGGACCTCTTTTCAAATTGTATATGCTTAGCCTCACCAGGCTTACAATTCCTTTTTCTTTCAAATTACAAATATTACCAAGCGTAGAACAACTTGGAAATTACAAAATAAATGATTTGTGATGATAGTATGATCTTTCTCTTTACAAGAACTTTATAAGAGGGTATTCTTAAAGATATAGTTTAGGACTACAGAAAATATAAAGAAAGGATGGAAATGATTTTCTTTGATTTGAGAAAAATATTCTTTGTAAGTGGTTGTTGTGTTTTGAGCTGAAGAGATCACTTCCTTTTATAGAGTTTATGAACTTCTATCCATGAGCAAAAGGACTTTGATGCACATCATTATATTCTTTGTAAGTGGTTGTTGTGTTTTGAATGCACATTAACACCATTATCGGGTTTGAATACAATGGTTTTGAACTTGAGTAGTTGCTTGTAACAAGCTAATTATAACAATGACTATCACACTCTAAGAAAAAAAATTAGAAAATATTTCTCATTTGAACAAGTGTTTCTTTTTTTGAACTTTAAGATGAATTTGGAATTTTGAGCTTGAGTTCTTATACTCTTTTATGATTTTTTGTTGATACTTTTCTTCAGCCTTGAAATCTATTAGTAGATAAATTAGGGCTTCAATTTAGTCCTTGTTTAATTCTGAATTGCATCTTCATTATGAACTTGCTCAACAATGATCTTATTCAAAAATAACTCTAAACAATATGCTTTTTGATAATATGTTCTTTAACCAATTCTCTATTTATGAATCCAATCTAAGCAATTCTTCTAGATTGGTTTTGTTTATATTTTGTTCAGATTGAGTTTGTAAATTCTTCAGATTGATATTGTTTGTATTTTGTTAAGATTTAGTTTATAAATTTTTCATATTGATAATGTTCGTATTTTGTTAAGATTGCTTTCGCAAATTCTTCAGATGAAATTTCCTTCAATTGCTTGCTTTTATATGGGCGGGAACATAGTGTTAGACCAGTTCTTGAACTTTCACAAGTATAAATATGACTTAGTCCAAACCAATATTTTTTCCTTTGTCAAAATCTAAATCATATCTTTGCAAATAACAAATATGTTTTATTGTGAGTGTTTCTTTTTGTAAAAAATTATTGATCATATCTTCTTCTAAATAGTTCATAACTTCTAGTAAATAATTCATATATTCTTGTGATAAATCTTGATCAAATCTTCTTATAAATAATTCATACCTTCTTGTAGATAAATCTTGATAAAATTTTCTTGTAAATAATCCATATCTTATTGTAGACATTCAAAGCACAAACGTTGGCCGACTTCATAGCAAAAATGACAGTACTTGACGAAGGAAAGACTAAAGAATGGATGATGTTCGTTGATGGGTCTTTAGATTCGAAGGGAATCGGAGCCGATATATTGATGGAAAATAATGTCAAGATCGTTATAGAGATGGCTCAAAAATTATCGTTTCCCACGTCCAACAATCAAGTAGAGTACGAAGCCTGCCTGACAAGGCTTAGTCTAGCTGAAGAGATGGGCGCTTGACACATCAAGGTAGCATCCCAAATAAAACAGGACTACCAGGCTAAATACCAAATGCTACACAAATACTTGGCTTTAGTCAAATCTAAAAGAAATATCTTTGACATAATAGAGAAGAAAATAAAAGGGCTGATGTCCTATATAAACTAACGAGTACGCATGCCCCTAGAGGAAATAAAACAGTAATTCAAGGGACTATAAACTTTGCCTAGTGTGGAGGCCATCACCAACATACTTGCAATCCAATCACCCACCACCAATTAGATGATGTTGATAACAGAGTACATCTTGAGTGGAATCTTCCTAAGTGAACATAAACTAAGTTCTCAAATCCGAAGGACATCCACGTTCACCAAAATAGAAGGGAAGCTATATAAGCGGGGATTATCCGCACCACTTATGAAATGTCTGAACAATAAGGAAGCAAATTATATACTAAAAGAGGTCCATGAAGGAATCGCTGATAAACATCTTGGAGGGAAAACTTTGATAAACACCTTAGAAAATAGATAAAGAAAACATATATATTTTTATAATGCTTCACAATAAAATGTTCCTATATCTAGTCTTCCCATTATAGATAGATTTTGATCCAATACATTCGAGGACTTAATAAATTGTTTCGATTAGTAGCATACAAGTATTCTTTACTCTACCTCTTCAGACTTTGAGTATTTTTCTCTAGCCTCTTAGGGTTGCCATCGCATAACCCTTCTTCAACTTTCTAAAAACCTATAGTTGAGGTATTGAGTGTTGTTATACCTTTTTAGGTACCTCTAGGGTTCATGATATACATCAATTTTAGTTTGTGTTTGTATTGAAATAATTTTTTTTTCTATGATTGTAACTCTCATTGAGAGGATGTTACATATCAAGTCTTATATCAACTCAAGTGTGTTAAAACACTTCGACTAATTCACATCAATTCTAATAACTCTCTATTGAGAGAATTTTTCGTTCATACTTTTCTTTTAATGTGTTCTTAGCTTTTTCAAAATTTCTTCTTAAAATGTTGCATTTTTCATTATCTCTCACATTCAATTGATTGGAAGATTTCTTCTAAAATACAAAGAAGAAGTGTCTATTGAGAATGCTACCTTTTTCATCCATATATATCTTCATGATTGATTATGCTTATCTCCTATGTAAGAGGGCATATCTCAGAGGATGTTACTAAAAGAGGATGTCACACAAACTTTCAAAAAATTTAATGAATTCAATACGTTGACCAAATGATAAACAAATTTGTCCTATTTAAAGTGTTGACAATTAAGATAGTGGACTTTCCAGAGTGTTGACTTCTAACATAATTTGCACACTTAACAAGTATAGCCGGATAATTGTTCTTTATTTGATTGTTTTTATTATCATCAAAACATCAACCAAAGGATTATAGCTAAAACCACTTTTTCACTAATAATCTCACTATTTTTTATGATGGCAAATAACTATACAATTAATTAAAAAAATTATTCACAAAATAAGGTTTAAAAGAAAGCTCCCCCTGAATGTAGTACTAAAAAAAAAATTGACTTAGTGATTATTTGATCTTCTAAAAAGAAACTTGTTAAACCGTATACTAGGACTCCCTCGAAATATGATAAACATGATTGTATAAGAGTTTCAAACTTATTAAGTAATTTTATTGTTTATACACATTTGGGTAAAGCAAGACGGAAATTAGAGACAAATAACATAAATATATCATGAAAAAATAATATGACAAGAATTTCCAAAGAGAGTTCACAAATTCCTACAATGTAAAGCCTCCTTTCAAAACAAGGGCGAATTTTAATCACGACCTTTTCGCCCCCTTTTCCCCCTATGTGAGAATCAAACATGGTACATGGAGGATAAGATCATTGTTCATTCATTCTCATTACCAATTAAGCAACAACTTAATTGGTAGTGGAAATTAATGGAGGACGATACTTATCCTCCAAGTATCGGGTTCCCCCCAACTTCCTTTATTTGAGAGGTGTGAAGGTTCAAATTATGGTTGACTTCTTGCATAGCAATTTCGGCTTCCAATTGTTGAAGAAAAATGTCATTCACCATCAAGACAACTCCAGATGGGGGATTGACTTCTTGTCACTCACCATCAAGATGAACCAACATCCATGGTAGAAGTATTGGCGAATGGCATAGGAAAAAGATAAAAAAAGATAGCAAAGGAGTTGAGAGAAAACTAAAGGAGCACAAGTAGGGGGATTGAAAACATTTAAGGTATAAATAGCCAGAATTTTTTTTAAAAAAAGGAACGAAAATGTTTTAGAAAAATAAAAAGTAATGATGAAGGCAAGGAGGAAGACGAAGAGTGAGACATACATCAGACTCAAAGTTTGACAAAAACTTTAATACACATAGGACATTGTAATGGCTTGAGGCAAACAAAGGAGGAGATGACGAGTAGTGGTTGAGGAAGAGAGAAAGAAAAAATTTTACAAAAGAAAGGAAACAGACGAAAAAGGTTTTAAAGGAAAGCAAAGGCAAAAGTAAACATTATAGAGTAGAGGATATAAACAAATATCAAGAAAGAGGATAACATTTAATCAATTCATAACTCATATTACACTTGGAACACATACACATTACATTACAATTGCAATACTCATTACAAAAGGGCTTAAAAGGAAAGAAAAAAATCATAAGGTATCTCTAAGGCTATCTAAACTAGATCCATTAATTTATAATTCATATTAGGTTTGAATCATCAATTCCTAATACATAAATAAACAAAGTTTCTTTATTTAATATATTTTGCAGTAAAAGTTTTCCTTCTTTGAACTTTCATTTGATATAGTGGTGATGAAGTTTTCATATTAAAGATCCTACCTTCTAACTTGTTAGACATAACTAAGGAAAAAAAGATGATGTAATCTTTCCTTTTCTCTAATTATTTTGACTTGTTAGGTGGGACATTCTCTGAATATAGATTTATAGATATAATCTTCCAAAGATAAAACTTTGATAAGATTGTAGGTGCTCCAACGTTTATTCATTATTGATTTAATATTTCCATCTAATCTATAAGATTTGGACAAAATGAGGCACAAGCCTTTCAATTCATAACTCATATTACACATGGAACACATACACATTACATTACAATTGCAATACTCATTACAAAAGGGCTTAAAAGGAAAGAAAAAAAATCATAAGGTATCTCTAAGGCTATCTAAACTAGATCCATTAATTTATAATTCATATTAGGTTTGAATCATCAATTCCTAATACATAAATAAACCAAGTTTCTTTATTTAATATCTTTTTCAGTAAAAGTTTTCCTTCTTTGAACTTTAATTTGATATAGTGGTGATGAAGTTTTCATATTAAAGATCCTACCTTCTAACTTGTTAGACATAACTAAGGAAAAAAAGATGATGTAATCTTTCCTTTTCTCTAATTATTTTGACTTGTTAGGTGGGATATTCTCTGAATATAGATTTATAGATATCATCTTCCAAAGATAAAACTTTGATAAGATTGTAGGTGTTCCAACGTTTATTCATTATTGCTTTCATATTTCCATCTAATCTATAAGATTTGGACAAAATGAGGCACAAGCCATTCAATGTTCTTTTTCTTACTTCCTCCTCGTACTTACGGTACTTAGTGAATGACAAAGACTTTCATACCCAAGGGTTCCACAAAGTGGATCTTTAAATGCATTTTATGAACCTTCTTATATATTCCATCATGTTGACTGTAATTCATAGATGTAACAATTTCAAGATTTTGAGCATTTCACCATTAAGTTTGAGCATAATATGTTTGAAGAAAATCTTGAAGTCTTTTTGAGAGTACATTGTACGAAGAGGATCATTTATGAATATGAGATACAGATCTGATTTTTCCTAGAGGGTTTTAGGTTTAAAACATTTTGAATGAAAAAAAAAATTGGACTGGGAGAGAAGTTTTTCCTAGAAGTTTAAAATGTTTTTAGCGAAAAGAATGGTTTTTGAAAGATATTGGAAAGAAAAGAAGTTTAAATAAGCATGGAAGAAGGATCAAAATCATAAATTTTATCAAAATTGGCCACAAAACAATTTTCAAAGGTAACACAGGAGATACAAACAAGGATAAGACACACGGACCTAGACGGAATGGACTACACAAACACATGAAAGGACAAACAAGAAAATACAAGCACACACAACCAAGGCATATATGGTAAGACAAACAAATTCACATAAAATAATGAAATAAAATGAAAAGTACTTGACCGATGATAGTCATGGGTAATTTAGCAAATTTTTTGTATCACTTATCTTTTTAGAGTTGATTAGACTTTTCTATCACATAATCTCTAGAAGTGGACTTAGCTTGGTTATGTTCTTTCTTCTAAATAAACATATGCATTCCTTTGTTCTATTGCTTTGATCTCGTGTATATGAGTCTTAGATGATGAGTTGTGTGCGCTATACACTAGAGAAAAAAATCTTGTCCTTGAACATATAGAGGAATGACTTCATAAGAGAGTTTTGATCTTTTACATGCATTGTTCTTAAGCTTATTTGTTGTACAAACTTCCATAAGAGGGTTTTGGTCCCTTACATGCATTGTTCCATAAAAAGAATAAGCTTACTCCTATATTAACTCATGTTTGTTTCTTCATAAAAGATGATGATCAAATGTTATATTCCGTTTTATCTACCATTTTTAAGCATTGTTGATTCCGACTTGATTTTAACCAAGGATGCTTCAGTGTATCCTCCAAACTTTTTTTTTCTGATGAGCGTTGTAATTGTATGGCTCTTACGTTATCAACATTATTAATCATGACCTTCCCTTCCCCCTTTCCACCTAGAGGAAATAACAACTTTTTGCAGTTTAATGAATAGTGGAAATGAATGGACAATGATACTTATCCTCTAGGTACCAGATTCGATTCCCACGGATGGAAAAAACTCGCTATGTTAATCACTACCTTCTCTCCCCCTTCTGCCTAGTGCAAATAGCGAGTTTTTTTCCTTCTGTGTGAATCGAGCCCGATTCCAAGGGGATAAGTACCATCTTCAGCTCAATTTATAGTGGGAATGAATGGACGGTTGTACTTATCCCCTAGGTATTGGGTTCAACTTCCACAGAAGGAAAAAGGTTGTTATTTCCACTTAGTGGAAGGAGGATGTAACACCTCGATTTTTAACAGCGAGAGTGTATTTATTTTTCAAAACAAATTCCTAATAACAAAGAAAGAAAGAGAAAAAAAATACCTTTGGATAAATATTTAAGTCATAACACAACGACAATTAAGTCAATATAATTTACAAGCATCAGAATAGTTTTTAAAATACGAATCCAAAGTATTTACACATCAAAAAGTGGTACATGGAACCCATCGAAAATAAAAGGTCATGCTGACAATATTGGTATAGGTACAGTCTTCCAAATTAAAATAAACGCATCCCATAAGAAAGACATCTTGTCCCTATACGTCAACCTAATCTGATCATTCTACAAAAACTATACATCCCGAGTGATCTTCACGCGCCCCACAAGATCCTCCTAACATAGCTCCAGTCAGGTGTTCCCAACTACATTCCCATCCACATGGTACGAACCGGTAGGATTGTCCTGGCTCTCATATGAGGGCAAAGCCCAGATTTCCACAATAGTTGTAAAGGGTCACCAACTGAAATTAACAATTAACACATAAGATTTAAGTTTTTAAATGCACACAATAACCTTTCAACTTAGCATGCACCTTAAAAGGGTTTCCATATGCTAAAAATTCATAAACAACGTTGAATAATGAAGTTTTTAACAAAACAACACTGTTGTATTCGAATACAGCATCTCTGTATTGGAATACAAGGTTGTTTCAGCATTCAGCATCAAAAACAGCATGTCTGTATTCAAATACAACAGTCTGTATTCGACTACACTGTATTCAAATACACATCAGACAACAGCAGAAAAACAGCAAAATTTAGAATTTTTCAACTTTTCAAAGGGTTTCGAAACCAATCAACACTTACACACAAATTCAAACAATCACACTTAACAATTATAGTGCAATCACCACGACATCTTGAGTTTCGAAATGGTTTTGTAATCAATCACACTTACAAACAAATTCAAACAATCACACTTAACAATTATAGCGCAATCACAACGACATCTTGAGTTTCGAAATGGTTTTGCAATCAAACACACTATCACACAATTCCAAAATATCCACACTTGGAAATTATAACACAATCACCACGACAACTTAAGTTTCGAAATGGTTTTGCAATCAATCACACTTACACACAATTCCAAAACATAACATTTAGCAATTATAGCACAATCGCCACGACAGCTTGAGTTCAAACATTCAATCATAATCTTGAATCAAACATGACTCGTGTGCCAAGCACCCTAATGCAATGCGTATATGCCAAAATGCATGGACTTGGAATTCCAAACCAAAACCCTCCTCGAAAGGCCGTAAATCATAATTGTACCGCCTATCACAGGCCGAAGTACTAAATTATCGAGGTGCCACCTATCACGGGTCAGCACGATTTACTAAAAATGTAAATTGTTAATGTACCGCCTATCACAGGCCGAAGTACTATTTACCGAGGTGCCACCTATCACGAGTCAGCACGATTTATCAAAAACGTAAATCGTAAATATACCGCCTATCATAGGCCAAAGTACTATTTACCGAGGTGCCACCTATCACAGGTCAGCACGATTTACCAAAAATGTGCAGTCTATCGCAGACCTTACACGACGCGACAATCCCCGCAAGGATAAGATGAACCAACAAATCACATGGAATCATCTCGTGGCCCATCCGGTCACCACTATCACCATGGCCCATCCGGTCGCCATGTACTATGAAATGCATGAGCAATTGTTAAGTAAATGCAGATATTAAAAGATTCCCTATTTTTAATACTCATTTAACTTTAACAATTTTCACGACAATCATTAAGTAAACAAAGATATTAAAAGATTCCCCATTTTTAATACTCGTTTAACTCTAATGATTTTCAAATTCCCCACAGAGTATACTCATACATATTCTCAAATTCAATCCACAGTTCACACTAAATCACATCAATTCATTTTTCCACAAAATCCACACAAACACATCTCAAAATTTATAAGTATTAATTATGAACACGTCTAATACGACAAACAAAAATCATCACAACCCACCACTCAAACACATCAAATTTCATTTCCTCAAACTCATACATAAATGAGTTAAGTTCATTTTCCACGAAACACTCATCAATATCACCAAAACCCAACATTAGAATTTCACCCATAAAAGCATTAAATTCATTTTCCCCAAATCAACACTTCAACCCTAACAAATTATTTTTCCACACAACCACAGATAAGTCCCTAAATGCAAACTAAAAGTTTGGAAGGATCTCTTACCTTAACGATAGCTCTAACAACGATTTACGGCACCGCGATTAATTCCGGTAAAATCTCCACTCGCGATGCCGCTTCCAAAGTTAGTTCACTAGCACCGTAGCATAAAGGTGAGCAACTTTTCCTTCTATCTCTTCGCGAAATGAAGCTTAGATCTAGACGTAATGTGGAGGTTTGCGTTTGACAGTTTGAAAATCCCTAACACCGTTTTTCTTCGTTTTCAAATCAAAGAGGAAGAATGAAGCTTGGGAATTTGTTCTTTCTCACCCACCAAGCCTTGAGTTTCTTTTCATGAAGCAAAAGAAAGAAGAAGAAAGTGGAAGGAAGGAGGAAGAAGAAGAAGGGTTCGCGAGATTGGAAGGAAACGTTTCTTTCTTCCTCTATTTACGTTTTCTTTTCTTTTTTCCTTTCCTTCTCACATAACAATATTATATATATATATATTAATTAAACCAAAACAATATCTAAATATCTAGATATTTTAGATATTTGTAGAATCATCATTCGCACATCATCTCCCGTCACTTCCCAAACCGTTTTGATAAAAATATCTACTATCGTCGTAACTCAGCTGACTGATATAATTTTCAGCAACCCGAGATATTTTTAACACAACAGCCCAGAATTATATTCTTCGTAACCTAAATAAATTATTGTTCGACAAATAATTTTAATCCAATTTCCAAAAATATATTTTCGGCATTTAACTCACTAAATACCGAAAATTGGGCCAAAAGCCTAAGAAATTCAACACAAAATACCCTAAAATTGTATAATTTAGGATTTAAAATTAAGGGTCTTACAGAGGACGAGAAGATCTTGAATAACAATACCAATAACGATAAGGTTCTTGGACTTGTTGCCATTCAATCTTTTGTAAACATGGTGTTGAGTGAGATGTTGCATTATTGATTATTTCTTCTACAGGGTTACATTCATGTTTGAACATACATCTTATATCACTGATGTTTTTAGACAACTTTTCCTTGTTTAAGTTAGTTTCATTGTTGAAATGTGTTATATTTCCATTACATTGCACTAACAATTATGTTGTATCCATTAATACTTCTCTCTATTAGAAGATAAATTTAAGCATTAGCATATTGATTATTGTTTACTACGAGATGTTTACTATGCCCAATTGATTATTGTGCATATTACAGTTTGGGGCAGGGGGTGGTCTGGTTGTTTATGTTTGTTTTAGTAATGCATGTTGGGATAATGCAGTGGCAGTCGTAAGTCTATTCATATTTTTAAAAGAGTTGTGGGTGAATTAGAATCATGGAAACATAGGATAAAGAATTGAGAAACTTGTTGATAAAGCACAAAAGTATGCAATTATGGGAGAATTGAGGGATTAAAAATGTGAGGTTGATTAAAAATGATTAGTAATTGTCAGTGGCAAATGTTTAGCATGAGGAAACAAAAAGGAAAAAAGTTGTTGGGCTACTTAGTTCAATATAAAAAATTTATATTTTAAGGTGTTATCTTACTTAGTGGTAATTAGGTGTTCCTCAAAACATCACTCATGTCAAAAGGTAAGACGATGTTGTATTTCTTTAGTAGTAATTGAGTTATTTTCAAAACACCACTAGTGTTAAAAAGTGGGTACTAAAAAGAAAAAGAAGAAATATTAAATAAAAATAACAATTTGCTTATTATGCCAATATGAATCTGATAATTTTGAGATTCAATCTTAATGACATTAGTCCCACACACACAAAGATTAATTGTGGATAATCGTGAACTTATTCAAACGAACTATATTTTATTTTGGCTACAATTTGTTAAAGAACCCTTGTTTAGTGCCTATAATGTGCTTGTGAACTTGTTCCAACATGTTGGTAGTTTTCTTTTGTCATTACTCCAGGATGACCAATAGTTTAAGATTAAGAGTGTCATAACTCGTAGAAATAAGAGTTATTTGCCATAATTTAAATAAACTTTGTTTGTTTTCCTTGAGCTTTTACAGTTAATAATTTAGCTTTAGGACTAATGATTGTTTCTTTATGATTATTTTGATTTCAATTAACTTGTTATAAGAATGATGGTGGGTGTTCTAAATTTTGTAGGAAAAAGTGAAGAAATTGCACACAGTTGAATTGATATGAAAACTGTTATAGCACTGGAGTAGGATAAGTCTAGCAGTAGCAACAAAGTACAGTAAGTAGGTCCCATATGTGATATGAGGTGTCTTAAAAATTCTAAGGTACCCTCTAGTACTAGAATGACACAAAACAATAGTATAATTCCTATTTACTTTATTTAGCCAAAGTTGTGCAATAATAAGGAAAAGGAAAAAAAATGTGCATCCATGGAGAGAGAAAATATCCTTAAGTTGTTCTACAAAAGCAAGGCTTATTCACTGAAAAGGGCAAACAATTCGTGATCTAGAAATCACAACTCTGTTTGTTATTCCTCATAAAATGTAGCATGATTGTGAATGTTGAAAAACATGAGAAAGAGAGTTGAATTGTGTTTTGGCTTATTGAAAACTTCTTTACAAAATTTTGATTTGGGATACTTAGAACAGATAAACAATTCAGAGGCATCAATAAAGCAAAGTAACATGATAGAGGGAGAAACACCAAGATTTATGCTGGTTCACTATCAATGTAGCAGCTACGTCCAATCCCTTAACATGAAATGATTTTTCCACTAATTCAAACCTAAATTATAGCACCCGACCTTACAAATCTGTCTTCTCAACTTCTAGCCTGAAACCTCCAAACCTTAGAGGTACTTCAACACCTTGACCATACAAGTCAAGTCTTCTCAACTTTCAACTTGAAAACCTACAAGTCATTGAGGAAGAATATCCACTGTTGGGTTGAGTTGCAAGGGGGTGAAACTAGGTTCTATTTTTCTTCTTCTGAGTGGATTGATTACAATGAACTTCACACTAACACAAAACACTAAGTAATATAAATTTGAACAGGAGCTTTTGCTAACTTAGAGAATTTTGAGTTCGAAGATTTTCTAAGTTGTTGTGTTGTATATTTTTATCCAGAATTGATCCCTTTATATAACATGAATTAGGATTTCAATTTGTCCCAAACAAATTTTGAGCGTATGTTCCTGGCACGACGCCAATAAAGATTTTCACTATAAACCTTAATATATACAGTTTGGGAATGTCTTCGTAGAAGCTTAATTAATTCCAAAGTGAATCTTCAATAAAATCTTCTAAAATGATTATGTGCGAGAATGTCTAGATAACACTTGAAAATAGTTCTCCTTGAATCTTCTGAACATATCTTCCTTGGGCGAGGTCAACAGAGATCTTCACAAAAAAAATATACCTTGATAGATATGATTTGGGAATATGGTCATTGAAGCTAGATTAATTCTAAAATGAATCTTTAACCAAATCTTCTAGAATTATTTTGTGAAAGAATTTCCAGATAGCGCTTAAAAATAATTCACCTTGAATATTCTTTCATACGTTTGTTTAAGAGTAGTGGTAATATATCATAATATGTTCTTTGACCATCGAAATTATGAAGCAATCTAGTCTTCATAGGTAGATGCACACACAATGCATGAAATAACTAGAGTCTAAATGTTGTGTTGACTTCACTTGACTTTGAAGTCTTTGTTTCCTTTGACATCTTCGTTTCCTCTAATGTCTTCGTTTACTCTAATATCTTCACTTCCTCTGATATTGTTTCCTCCATTGTGTGGTTCTATTTATTGCATACTTAATGAACTCATTAGTGCAATACATTGTTCTCACAAATTACCTTTGTTATCATCAAAATATGATGAAGGAATTGTTCCTAGAACCAACCTGGTTCTAACAGAATGGACGTGAACATGAACCCAATAATGGTATTAATGCATTTGAAAATCATGATGACTGAGTTAAAAAATCCTTAAGGTCACTCTATTTATAATTGCTATATCCTTAACTTATTTCCATAATATGATTTCTAGTGTATTGTTTGCTCATATAAACTTGCAATTTTAGATTCAATCTTCCTCTAAATTTTTATTCTAAAAATGCTATCTTTTTTACTTTTATAACAAACCAGTAAAATTTGTTGGAAAATTATTCAAGTTAATGATATAATCGATCATCGTGAGAACAATCTTTATTTATACTATTTGTTATCGATTGTGTATACTTGCACATAACTGATCTTTTCTAAATCAATCCATTATTCTTTTGGTTTCAATTTCAATACCATTTAAATTCATTTTTGGAATATAGGGACGATTTTCAATGGTTTCTCATACATCAAGTCATAAGCAATTATATGTATTTCATTTTCTCCTTTCAATACTAATAATTACTTGCTTTGAGAATAGGAGCTCTATTGTAATCTACCCTTGAATTCATAATTACATTGTTAGCCATTTTGATTACTAAGTCTTGATGTCATTTGTTAGTCAAGAAATGGCTTGTTCGATGAACTCTAGAAAGGGGTTTGAATAAAGTTTATACTTTCTAAAAAATATCTCAAATTTTTTCAGTCACGCAGCGAAAAATAGTTTGGAAACGTAATTGACTTGGCATACAATATTATATTGGAATTCATATTACAAAATCAATGGTATCGTAATTAATTAACGCAAAAGTACATTGGTAGATTTACAAAATAAAGAGTATTTGATTAAAGGTGTTGAAAATATTTTAACTTCAATCAAATTAGTGAAGAGTTCTCAATACGTAGTGATTTCACAGTTGATAGAATTACTTTCAATTATAGAATTTTCAATGATGAATCAAATCTCTAATGCTAAGACTAGTGCAAAAGAGATTTTTAACTCAACAAATCAAAGTAAAATATTAATTCAAAACATGATTTTCTAACTTCTTAAACTTTCTATCAGTCAAAATATAAAATAGTAAATTTGTCACCAAACTAAACAAAATCAATAGACAATGAAATTGCATAAATTAAATGAGTTTAGGGAAATATAAAGAATGAGATTCCCATGAAAAATACATCTAGTCATCCTTCAAAGACTGAGAATTTCTTTCTATATTTGAATTTCACTCGTCTACAAGATCTTTCGACAATTGTTACATCAATATATACCAATTTCTTCTTCTGAAACACTCATAAACCAAATTCATGGAACAACCCCCTAAAATAATGTGAACCGTTATCTTCAAGAAAAAATAATCCTCTTAATCCTTCCAAGATTGTCCCTAGAGAAATTACATCTCTAGCAAAAACTAAAAATGTCCCCTATTCATCCCTTTAATATAACATGGATATCGCCTCGATGATTTATGTCATGATTGATATGAGTCTTATACAATAACAATGTATTTTATTTTATTGACTAAAGACTAATTACTAAAATTTTACTCCAACAATTTTCCATTGATAATATTTTTGCTATAAATCACGAGATCATAATTTTATTCTAAAATAATTTTTTTCCTCTGAAAAATAACTCTACACTCTAGATAAATCAGTTATTAATTCAAGAAATTATGGTTTAATTTTGCTAAGTTCCATGTTAGTTTGAAAAATCTAAGATTGGAAAAGTTCACTTGAAAATCCAAATACAGTAAAAAAAAGTTACTGGTCGACTTCAACGAAAATTATTCCATCACAAAACAACAATAATTAAGTCATGAATGTATTCACCCTGATTATATGTAATCGAGAATACAAACCAGATAAGATACAACAACTTCATGTAGAAATTAGTATCATTAATTGGAATGGTCGAGGCATTGCTCACCTGCGAGAAGTTCCCATCTTTATCTACGTATTGTTCAGTGGTAAGAAAGTATGGAACATAATTATCGGAACATAGAAAGTAAATATAGAAAGTATATGCGTGAATTTAAAAGTTATTGAAATTCTACGATGGAAAACTCAAGTATATTATGTTGAGTAGTTTTTAACTTTATAAATAATAAAATTTTATATTATATTTAATATATATGAGTTTATTTTTATCACTATATAAAAAATGTGAAATTTTTGTAAAAAATACATCAAAGTTGTATGTAATTCTCAACTTTCTTTTTTTTCTTTCTTTTATTTGATGCACTTCTGAATCATTTCTTATTTTCCTTTTGATTTTTGAGTGATCCTAATATCACTGTTATTTCAGAGTGGCTTTTGTGTCATAATTCCTTATTTGAGTGATCTTACTATCACTCTCCTTTTAAAGCGATTTTTATGCCACATTCAGATTTTTTAGTGGTCCTAATACTATTATTCTTTTAGAGTGGTTTTTGTGTCGTGATCTTTTCAATTTATGAGTAGTACTCCTATATAGTTTGTTTGAACTGTTTTATCGTCGAACTTCGTAGTTGATAATTTTATTGTAAATTATTTTAAAAATGATTTTTCGAAACTCAAAAATAACAATTTAATAACGGTTATAATGTTACAACATATATTACAATTATAACATATATTACAATTATAATTATTAATGATATAGCGTAAATCTTATTTTGTAAAAAAAAAAATAACAATCTATAAGGAACTAAAAAAACTTATTAGGTGGCCTAAACTCAATTTATTTTTACAAAATATTCATCTAAATAATATATTTATAAATCTTACTAAGTTCTCCTCACCCTGATTTACAAAGCCCTAATCTTTTTTGACACCAACAAATAAAATAACATGCATCACTTAATTAATGTTGTGCAACTGTGGTCAATTATCCACGGAAGACTTACATTTAATACTCGACTGTTCTCATTTGCATGTTTAATAAATGGGATTATAAATATAATTAATACATACAACAATGACAACATGTGGCTCCATGAGTTGAGTATAAGCAAATGCAACTTGATTCAATGTCATCTATCTATAAAAGTTGCCATGTTATACCAACAAAGAAGCTCTATAAAACCATTCCATTTCTTGCTTGAACCACCATTTATTTACATATACACTTTATACTCTAAGTCATATGTCTTTACAATCACATAGAAGTTCTATAAGTTCCATCATTTAACTTCAAACACACTTTATACTATAAGTCACATATCGTTGTAATCACACATTTTCTCACATGACATATAACAATGTAGGGGCTTTCGAAAAATATTTTAACACAATGAAATTCAAGTGTAAAACCTATTATGTCAAGTTTAATTCAAACTACGTAACGTAAGTTTTGTTTTACATGTAGAAGTTTTGTAAAATTATATATAGTACTTTTTAAACATGCGTAGAATATCAAAAGAGACTTCAAAAAAGATTAGGCGTCATTGGGATTGAAGTTGGAGCATCAGAAGGAAAGTCAAGAACCACTTATTTGAACAAAGTCCCTCCCTTATGATACTTAGTCTCTTATGAATAAAATTGTTGACCTTCAACTAGAATCAAAATTTAACGGTGTATAAATTTAGGCTAGAATAATATTCATCCATGGAAGAGAATAATCATTTTTTGAGAGAGGTGGTTGTTTAAACGGTCATTATAGGAAATTTTATTACTCTTTGTTAATTAATTTAATACAATCATTCATCTTTTTTAAGAGATGTGTCTTTCTTTCTCTTAAATATGATATCAAATGGAGTGAATATTAGTAATACTATTTAAGATTTGTATAAATGTTAAGGATGTCGAGAACTCGTAGATGTTTTTTTTTTGTTATAGTCAAGTATCAAAATCTTCAAACTATTTCTCAATGCTAAACTGTTGAAATTGCAATGAAAATGCAATTTTAAGTGAAAAAATATCGCAAAATATATATTTAAGCATTTGAAAGCGATTGTCTTGTTCGATTTATTGATTTAGTTTTTTTATTTTTATTTTTTTCATCTTAGAAGAGATGATAAATTCTACTATAATTAACTCATACAATTGTAGACTATCGAATTTGAAACTGGGACAAAACATTCAATCTAACAATATCGATATTTGTGAATTAAGCTATGGTATTTGCTAGTTATTGTCTTGCACAGTTTGATGATCTAGTTCTAATAAAGTAAAATGTTGTGTGTTTAGTTTATGGTTAAATAATTTTTTTTTATCTCTTTAAATATATTATATTTTATTTTTAGTTCCTCTAAAATTTTTCTTTAAACAATGGTCTTCGAATATTTTCAATAATAATTTTGAACCCCGCTTTTAAATTAATTCATGTGTATTGTCTAAATTTTTGAATGATTTTTACATGCATATTTAAAACATTATAAAAATCTTTCAAAAGAAATTTAGAATATTTTTATCAGGGGATGAGTTGAATATGATTTTTTAAGTTTTTA
>JBBPBT010000072.1:5016366-5043120 GCA_037974875.1 Cicer bijugum | reverse complement strand
TTTTTTTTTTTTTTTTTTGCTTATATCTTTCTTCATTTTCTGCTTTAATTTTTCTATATTTCATTCTTTCTTTGCTTATTTCTCTTTCATCTTTTTCTTTCTTTTTTATATGACCATTCTCTGCTCTATTTATGCATATTCTATTTTCATCTATTTTCTATATTTGCTTCATTTTTATTTAAATTTCTTGTTCCATTTTGATTCGTTCTCTGTTTTTATTTAAATGTCTAGTTCTTAACTCACCCACCATGCTTCTATCATAGGCAGTTACGCCATCCATCATTTGTTTAAGGCGCATTTTAGGCCTGCTGCCATAATCTGTCGACTGCCATCAACAATACTGTGTGTTGGATTTTCACATAATTGCTAATTTAGTTTTGCTTCAGTGATTATTATTTTGGAGACAAAAACCACAAACCTAAATTTTCTTTATTTATTATCTGTTTAACCTGCATATCTCCATTCTCATTCCTCCACCAAAATAGCTGAGGAAAACTAACTAGTGCCATTTCAGTATCTCATAGTACACAGATTAAAATCTCCCATGGATTTCTTTAGATGAATTCAGTTGTTCTTCTGATCAGTCATATTAATTACTCTGCTGTAAGTTACAAACAAAGCAACTAGTTTGTCCAATATGTACAATGCACAATTCCGAAAGAATTCAACTTCTCTGGTGCCATGTACTGCTATTGTCAGATTTAATCCTTTTTGCCCTTTATATTATTGGGATTAAAAATATGTGCTTTGTATTTTAAGTGACTCTAATTTAACTTAATTTTTTACGGAAAGTATTCTTTGCAGCAAGTAATTTCTCCAGGTTAAGATAATGTACCATTTTATTATTTTGACAGTCACCTGGACAGTCCACAGTACATTGAGAGGTTCAAAAAATATGAGGCTGAATATAGTCGACGCTTGTTGTCCAAATACTTCTCTGGAAAAACCTCTAAGGAAGGTATGCAATAATAGCCATTTAAAGGGATATGCAGAAATTTCTCTTTATACCCAATATAAGATGCCTACATTCCCTGCTAGATTTGTCACACGCATTTTAGATTTCTTGATTTAGCCATAAAGTCCTCATTGTGCATATCTTGGTGAATATCTTGCATCAGTTCATTATTATTGTACCATTGCTACATAATTAACTTATATATTAGAATATAATTCTGCAGTGCATAATCTCTAAAGCAACTTCTCTTGTGCTTATTTGTAATTATCCGTCTGTATTCAAGTAAAGCATTCATGTTTTCAAAATATCAGTATGAATATAAATCGGTGAATGTTCACATGAGTCATTAATGTAATCTTAGACTGATTAAATGAGATACTCAGCTGTTGTATATTATTTTCTTGCCTGTGATATTGTGATTTATGGGAATTGGAATGTCTTGTTGTTTTTCAATTCATTCTTTGTTTCTTGTCAATTATATGTTGAAATATAATTTCTTTTAACCTCACTTGATAGTAATCATTTCTTTGCAGAAAACAGTTTTTATGAGCAGCATACAACAATAGATGGTCAAGTAATAAAGGCAAGCAGGTATATGCGTGCAATGGACTATTTTGCATTTCCAATGTTAATGAAAATCAATAGAAGAATATTGCACTATTTTGCATTTCCAATGTTAATGATAATCAATAGAAGAATTTAGATTCCCTTTGTTACAACTTATATTTAAAAAAAATACACTTTTTTTAAAAAGATAATCACTATTGAAAGTTTCATCTGTTTCTATAAGCTGAAAAAAATAATCTAAAAACTCAAATCAGAAGCTATTTTTAGTGTTTTTTTTATAAAAGTCATTTTTTATAACTAATATTTTTCTTAAAAATGTGATTTTCATGACTACGGATAAACACAAACAACTTCTGCTTGCCTTTAAAATCTCTAATGAATAATATCTAAATTATTGAGTACTAAAATTATTATTTTTTTTTTTATAATCTGTAACGCTAGGGCACTTACTAAGATTTGTTAGTGTTTCTATGTCTATAATTGTTATGGAAAACAAAGACCGGTATAAGATAGGGCTTAATAATATTTTAGTAAACTATTAAGAACATTAATGAATAACTATTGACATTTCAAAAACTAATCCATGCTAGGGAATGTTTGTCTAGGTTGCCTTGTTTCTATTGCTATGCCAATCCTATCGTAGGTGTTGAAGAGCAATGCAGCAATGAATCGTCTTCACCAGCAGAAACACAAGCTAGCACTCCTAATGAGAAACACGTTGTGAAAAAGAACTGAAGTCAAATTTGCTTGGGGAAGCATCAATGGATATGTTGTTGTAAAAAAGATGAGGCATTAATCCAGGAACTTGAAGGGATCGTTATGGCATCTAAATCAATTCCTTAGCCTAAGGATTTCCTGGTCTTGATAATTTTTACGAGGTTAAATAATTATGTGTAAAGAAGGGGTCACGAATAAGCATGATCTATATCATTATATATAAAGGAAACAAATATTTTTTTTTATACAAATTTACCGTTAATAATTTAGTTTATTTAAATTTAAACTTAAATAAACACTGTAATTATCAAGAATTTATTAACACAATTTTTTTAAATTTTAACACAAATTAATACTGAAATTTAGATTTAGATATGTTTGAATAACATATATATTATAAAACTGAAACAAACTAACATATAATATCTATTGTGTTTTTAGTTCTTATAATATAAGTGAAATATGATTTAGTCTCTGTACTTTTTATTTTATCTTTGTATTTGAATTTTATTTTTTTAATCCCTAAAATTTGACCTCTAAAAATGCCCGCCCCGGGGCATAGGGATTCATTCGCTTTTGATTATTCGGAAGAATCATCTGACTTCTCCCTTCTTTATTAATGGAACTGTTTATCAGTAGAGCTGTCAAAAAAACCTCCAAACTATAAGGGTCCTTTATTTTTTTTCTTTTATTATTAGGCTCTCTATTAAAATAATATTTTAAAGGGCTTCTTAATTTCGACACATTATTTCATGGGGCCTAAAGGAGGGGCTCTAAAGGCCCATAGGCCCCCAATATTTTGTTAATTTTAAGATTTTTTTATCGAAAAAAAAATCAGAAACTTCTTATCGAAAAAAAATGGGAAATTTTTTATCGAAAAAAAAATCAAACATTTTTTATCCCAAAAAATTTGATATTTTTTATCGAAAAAAATCGGATATTTTTTATCGAAAAAAATTGGAAATTTTTTATCGAAAAAAATTGGACATCTTTTATCGAAAAAAAATCGGACATTTTTATCGAAAAAAAATTGGAAATTTTTTATCGAAAAAAAAATCGAATATTTTTTATCCAAAAAAAGTCAGACATTTTTTATCAAAAAAAATTGGAAATTTTTTATCGAAAAAAATACATTTTTATTGAAAAAAAATCGGACGTTTTTTATCAAAAAAATATCGGAAATTTTTTATCGAAAAACAATCGAAAATTTTTTATCGAAAAAAAATTGGAAATATTTTATCGAAAAAATTGTCGAAAAAAATCGGAAATTTTTTATCGAAAAAAAAATCGGACATTTTTTATCGAAAAAAAATCGAACTTTTTTTATCAAAAAAAATTGGACTTTTTTATCGAAAAAAAATTGGAAATTATTTATCGAAAATTATTTGGAAATTTTTTATCGAAAAGAAATCGGAAATTTTTCATCGAAAGAAAATCAAAAATTTTTTTCGAAAAAAAATCGAACATATTTTGTCGAAAAAAAATAAATCGATTCTTTTTCTAAAAAAGTGGGCCTATGGGCCTCTTAGGCCTCCAAATTTTTAGGGGGCTTTTAGTTTAGGGGGCCTTGCTTTTAGGGGTCTTTTAAATTATTAATTTTTTTTTACCCCTTCAAAATGTAGGTCGGAGCCAATAATTAGGGGGATTTATCAAATTGACATCTCTATCTACCAGTAGTGGCTTGACCAGGATAACTTAGCTGACACGCCGAGTTGGTTGCTGGCACATCTAGTGGTAGCAAAACCTTTACTAAGGTGTCCTAGTAACTTTATTTTACCATTTATTTTACACAAATGCTACTAAAATAACTTGTTAAAGAATTATAAAAAAATGTCTTTTAAATTCGTGGATATAATAATTAAATAAATGGACGGTTGATATTAAGAGAAGGACAATCTGTTTGTGATTTATTCCAATTTTGTTTGAAAAAAAAAAATTAAACCCAACTTTTAATAATGATATAATATTTTGTTTTAGTTGAAATATTAGGCTTAGGTTCTTGAAGTAGAAAATGACATGAGTATGCATGACATTTACGTTTTATGTTTTTCGCAATATTGTTATAACTATTTTTTTTTTTCAAAATATTAACTTTTTCAAAAAGTTTTAAACAATTGAATATAAAATATATTGAACTATAATTTTCTTAATAAAAATTAGAAAGAGAGAGTGTGCAAATAGTAATACTTCAATTAGAAAATAGTAATTAATTTAATTTTTTACAAGAGAACAAAAATTAAATAAGAGAAAAAAATGGAATATAATTTCCAAAATATTAAAGTTAAATTTTAAAGACATAACATCGATTCAGAGAACATAATTATTGTCAACTCAATCCAATTTTAGTGAATCTTGATGGACCATCTCTAGTGATGAGTGAACAAATTATCTTTTCACTGTTGTGTCTTGAGAAAACAAGGAGTAAGCAAAGTTCAGTTCTGAATTAGAACCATTTGAAAAAGAACCGAATCAATTTTCAGTTTAAAAAAATTGAATCAAACCAATTTATAGTTTAAAAAATCGAGACAAACTGTTTTATAAACTGGTGAACGAGTTTATTACTTTGAACCTAACCGAACTGATTTAACTTTTTTTTTGTTCATATAGGTCAAATGTTACATAATTACCCCTAAATACTTCTAAAAAAATAAATTATGTTTTAGTTTTTTCGAACTAAAAACCAGTTCAATTTAATTTTTTTGAACTAAAAACCGTTTCATTTTTTTTTTAACTAAAAACCTGTTTGGTTTTTTTAAATTGAAAACTGATTTGGTTCAGTTCTAGTTTTAAAAAATCAGTTCGACGACAGTTTAATTCTCAATTTTTATAAATCAGTTCAATTCAAAAATAATTCTGTTCAATTTAGTTCTGCAGTTTGGTTCAGTTTTTGGTTATTTGAACATCCCTAAAAAAAACAAAGTTGCCGAAGTTGTTTTCTGTAATATACTGAGCAAAATCGTTATACAATGTATGTGTATATGCAAATAACAAAGAATTAAAATTTATTAAGGTAAGGTTGTAGAATTTATAATTATAACATCGATATACAATACTTGATCAATCCCGCATATTGGAAAATATGAAAGAGTCACTTCATAGTAGATTGTGCTTCGGTTATGATCTAATGAAATGAGATCGAAGTTCACAACATTGGTTCTAATTATTAAGTGAAATTTATTGTTTCCTACGTAGTTGAAATATAATTGTTGATGACCAATTGTGTGTCAATAGTAGATTGCTAAAGTCTTAGTCGAATGTTGCATTATGTTAGTTGCCAAAATTGTTAATGAATTCCATATATCTCCTAAGACATCTCCAAAATATCTTGCAAATTTTACTGGTAATTCTCCATATTCCTTTATAGAAACAAATAAATAGTATATTTATGTAACGGTGTGTAAATTAGAAGTAAATATTTGACAAAGTTAAAATAATTGATTTTTTTTTTACTTATACTATTAAATGAAATATATCTATGAACCATTAAGAATTGAAAAATAAAAATGTTCGTTTTATGTGTTGTAACTAAATAAGAAAAAAATTAAAAATGTTGCAATGAGTTAATCATTTTGTTGATTAATTTATAAACTAAAAAACAATTAGAATTTGATTATTATGGGAAGAAAAGTTTTGATTAATTGAAGAAAAAAATAGAAACTAAATAAAATCAAAACTAAACTCATTGGCGATATGCATAGTCTTAAATGAAAATGGAGTTTGATTGACATCAAAGATCACGTGAAAACGAAGGAGATATTATTTTTGTACATATTGTAAATAAATATAAACATTCCATTGACGTTAATGGTAAAAGAATTATTGATGTATGGAGAATTAAAATCATTTATTTCATTGAAATCAATTTAAATAAATACACTATTTTAAATTAAAAATACTAATAATGAAAAAGTTAACTTATATAGAGACAATTAAGACTTTATGATGAAATACATGAATTGTTAACCATGAACATGAATAAATTTAAATAGAGACAACATTTATTTGAATAATAGGATGAAAACATAAAATATTGTAGTAATTCCATAGATAAATAACATTTTCTTGAAGAATTTGAATATGGCATCTGCATGTCTCATTTGCAATTTTACCAGTGTCAACACTTGTTGCAAGAAAGTCACTACAAAAATTTTGAAACATTGCGACACATGCTTTGCGACGGTTTTTAGAAAACCGCACGCGTTAATACATTGCGGCGGTTTCTGCGGCGTTTTTTCACAACCGCAGCCATAGTTGATTCGAAATTAGAAATGTCCTAACCATTTTGACATCCCACTAATTCTTTTTCCCTCCCCCCTCAAAACTCTCTCTCAGGTCTCATAACCAAAAAACCCTTTTGCCTTAAAATTTCATAAATAAAATTTTATGCCATTTCGGTCGTTCCTCCCTCCACAATGTTCAGTTTCGTTTTCTTGCTAGAGTTTTACTGCCTCCTTTATGCTTGTGTTATCCAGATTTCGTTGTAGTTGCGTTTAACGACCTCTGTTCTGCTTGCATTTTCTGGCCTCCATTTTGCTTGCGTTTTCCGGCGACGATCCTGCTTCGTTTCCCAGCAAGTATTCCACTCCACACGTGTTTTCAGGTTAGTTGCGTTAATTTCTCTTTTCTGAAAAATGTTTTTCGTACTTGCGTTTTTTATTTTTTGTGCTTCCTCTACAATGATGATTTTGAATGTTTTGAACTGTGGAATGAATGAATGGTATTAAAGAAACTAATTATAGATAGATAGTATATTATTGAAGAGAAAATGTACCGCTCTGGCTTGAAAAGTAGGTTCTTGTATGCAAACCACTGCAAAGAAGATATATATATATAGTGATAGTTAAAAGTAAATATGAATTGAAATGGAGTTAACCTACCCCAGTGTAGCCAATGCCTAGGACTTCAAGAACCCCTGGAACTAAAGGAAGCCTATCAATTGCCTTTTGTTTATATGAAAACAATTGTATATTAGTATTAGAGAGTGAGTCACTAACACTATGATATGAAAAATATGATATACATAATTTAATAACATACTGAGATCAATCCTGCTGACCCCCATAATGCAACACTACCAGCTACTGCTACTGCACTCACTGCATATTTGTCTTCAACTTTGTCCCACTATTTTCATACCAACATTAGCGACAGTTGCAGGACCGTCGCAATCATTTTTTGGAGGCGGTTATAACCGCCGTAGATGTGCCTTACAACTTCTACAAATAAATTATTTTCTTGTAGTGAGTAGACGGAGATCGTCTTGGGAGTTAACGTCATCTTGAACCTCTGAAGGTTGTTTATCACCATCAATAGGATTGCACTAGTCGTAAAAATTGGAAGGACAAGTCCTACATCTATAGCACAAACGGTTGAGATTATTTATGGTCATAACAATCTTAATGCCACAAATTCGATTACACCTATCTGGAATTAGTGTATCTCAAATAGTTAATTCTAGTTACACTATTGGTTGAAGATGCCATCGTTGTTCGATGGTTAAAAATGTTGAATTTTTGAATTTAAAAATAAGAATGAAATTTTAGTAGATGTTTATTATTTTATATAGTAGAAGACAGAGAAATTATTGGGTGTGTGTCTTGTCCTTTAGGAAGTGTTTTTTAGTTGGTACAAGTTGTTTATTATGGTTTGAGCTTGTTTCTTATGCAAAGAAAGAAAGGATGAGTTTTAAATAGGTGTTTGAATTCTTTAACGTAAAAAGTTTGATATAATAATAATAATATGAATAATTATATTAATTATAATATTTTAAAAAATATAATAGACATAATAATAATAATAATAATAATATGAAATAATATGAATAATTATATCAATTATAATATTTTTAAAAATAGAATAGACATAAATGTTAATTTTCAACTAATACATCTTTACAAGAGTTAATATTGAACGAGTTTTACCATGAAAAAATGTTGAGTTAGTTTTTTTTTAAAAATAAGCTTAATTGTGGTTTTGGTCCTCCTATTATAGCTGAATCACAAAAATAGTCTTCTATTTTATTTTTCTCAATTTTGGTCTCCCAAATAGAATTTTAGTTTAAAACTTGTTGAAATGTCATTTTTGTAATGATGTGTAAAAAAAAAAGATGATGTGGAAAATTCTATGTGAATTAACTATATTTTATAATTATTTCAAATTTGTAAAACAAATTTTCTATTTTATTATATCATTTAATTATAAAAAAACATTAAAGAAAAAAAGACAAGCTCAAGAAGATGAAACTCAAGAGCGAATCCTAATTTCATTCCATTGTGTTCTTCTCAAATTAGCAAAACGGGACATTTATAGAGCAATGGTGGCCTAGTGGGTGGGTCAACCTGAAATGTTTCGTTTCATTCAAAAGAAAATATATTAATTAGTTAATTAATAATAATAAATAAAATAAATAATATTCAGAAGGCTAAAAGACTTTTCAGTTGTCTCTAAGTGTTTAGTGTGTCAACAAGTAAAGGCTGAACATCAAAAGCTTGCGGGATTACTTCAACCTGTTGAAATACCTGAGTGGAAGTGAAAAGGCATCACTATGGATTTTGTAAAGGACTACCACGAACCCAAAAAGGTTATGACTCGGTGTGGATGATTATAGATTAGTTGACCAAATCTACACATTTCTTGCCTATGAAGACTACTTATACTACATCTCAATATGCTAAACATTATTTAGATGAGATTGTCTCTTTGCATGGTGTACCGATGTCTATTTTTTCATATTGTGGGGCCTAATTTACTGCTTAATTCTGGAAGTCGTTCATACTCAAACAGATGGGCAGTCCGAAAGAACTATACAAATCTTAGAAGATATGCTTCATGCTTGTGTTCTAGATCTTGGAGGTAGTTGGGATCAACATTTTTCCTTGATGGAATTTGCATACAATAATAATTATCAATCTAGTATTTAGCTAGCTCCGTTTGAGGCTTTATACGGAAGACGGTGTAGGTCTCCGATAGGATGGTCTGAAATTGGAGAAGCTAAACTAGTCGGTCACGAGCTGATTCAAGATGCCATTGAAAATGTTAAATTGATTTGAGATCACTTAGTGACAATTCAAAGTAGACAAAAATCTTATTCTTATAAGAGATGTCGTCCCTTAGAGTTTTCTATGGGAGAACATATATTCCTACGTGTTTCGTCAATGAAAGGAGTTACGCGGTTTGGTAAAAAGGGAACATTAAGACCAAAGTTCATTGGACCATTTGAAATTTTAGCAAGGGTCAGAACAGTAGCATATCACTTGGCACTTCCACCAGATCTCTCGAGAGTTCATCCGATTTTTCATATTTTGATGCTTCAAAAGTATCTTCATGACCCTTCTCATGTGATTAATCATAAAAATAAGCAGTTAGATGATAGTATATCATATGTTGAGCATCCAGTAGCTATATTAGATCGTCAAGTAATGCGTTTACGCTCAAAAGATATTGTTTCAATAAAAGTTATTTTGCATGGTCCATCCGGTGAAGAAACTGCTTGAGAACCCAAAGAAGTCATTCGTACAAAGTACCCACACTTATTTTGAAACTCAAGGTCAACAGTATTTAATACATAAACAAAAAGTCAAATAAATTCGAGGATAAAGTTTTATAAGGGGAGGAGATTGAAACACACCATTTCATAATATATATATATATATATATATATATATATATATAATAAAACAAATCAACCCGACCCACTCTCACTCTCTTTCTATCTCACTCTCTCATTTCCCTTCTTCTTCTTAGAATTTTTGGGTTAGGGTTTGTGCTCTAAGGAAGAAGAAGGGTGTCTATTTCTTGAATGTTGTTTATATAGACTCTTTAAGGTAATTGCAAAACTCTAATGCTAGTATGAATCTCTAGAAAAATGTAGTTTTGGTTAAAAATCTTTTTGTGTGCTTAAAGTAGATTTAAAGGATTTTTATGTTTTTCTAGAGTTAGCTAAACTTTAGAATAATTTTTCATACTCGTTTTTATACTCAGATTTGTCAGCGGACGTTCTACCGCTACTCTAAGAGTTGTTGGAGAACAAACTTAGTTGATTCTCCATATTGTTAAGTAGACGACGATCATTGTCCTATTTTTATTATGTTTTAATTATTATTTTACTCGTGTATATGTTAAATATTTATTTAAAAAATTGGGGAATGCAACCTTTGATTTTCTCTCGATTTTGTCATTTATTTATTTTCATGGTCTTTGTTATATAATATGTTAGTAGTTTGTTATCTCAAGAATTTATATATTTTTTTACTTGTTTGACTTCCTATAATATTTTTAAAGTTGTTCATTTTAATTTCACTTCGTTAAGAATTGGATTTTAAATAACTCTACCTGAATGGCTAAATTATAAGTTTAATGATTTTATCGTGTGTATACTTTATTTGAGAATTATCTATATTGCAAAGAAGATTGTAAAATGATTTCTCGTGTATTTTTGTGTTTCCCTTCTAGTTAGTGGTAGTTGTTGTCTCCTTACTAAGTCTTTGTGACTTACCCCTTCATGTTGTTTATTTTTTTTTTCTTCAGATTTACAAGCACCTGAGTAGCAAACTATTAGTAGACTAAAGTCTTGATCATATTTTTTTTAGTAGACCTCTTTGATCGAGAGCCTTTTTTGTAAAGTCTGTTAAGTCGTGACATATTTTGCAACTATTTTGAGTCTAGAAAGTCTTATTGGGAGATATATTGAATATTTAGATTATGCTCTTTGAAACATGATTGAGTTGGAAGTTTAAATAAGAATCTTATAAATTTGGAAACGTTGAAATTACAGATGATACATGTAACACCCCATTTTTCAAAGCGAAGGTGTATTTTTTTTTTCAAAAGAAATTAAAATAAAACAGAGAAATAAATAAGGTAACAACTTTGGATAAATAATTAAGTCATTATAATTTACAAGCAGCGGAAAAAGTTCTCAAAATATGAATTCAAAATATTTACATAACAAATGTGGTACAATCTTCCAATTTAAAAATAAAAGCAACCCAAAATAAAGACATATGTTCCCTTTGTATCAACCTAGTCTGATCATTTTACAAAACAACTAAACACCCTGAATGATCTCCACGCGCCCCGTGACATCCTCCTAACGTAGCTCCAATCAAGCATTCCCATCCGTAGGGTACGAACCGGTAGGATCATCCTGGCTCTCATCTGAGGGCAAAGCCCAGATTTCCACAATAGTTGTAAAGGGTCACCAACCGAAATTAATAGTTAACACTTAACATTTAAGCTTTTCAATGCACAAATAATCTTTTCAATTTATCAAACATCTTAGAAGGATTTTCCACATGCTAAAAGTTCATGTAATGCTTGCCAAATATAAATGAAAACAAAAGAAAGTTCTCAATCCATCAAGTAATACATAACTCACCAAAACATTGATAAATCAATTGAGCAATCAATTATCTAACTCAAAATAAGATTTTTCACTAAGCCAATCGATCAGAGAAATCAATTTCCTGAAAGTTTTTAGTTAAAACTGAACTCTGGGCTTAAATCAATTGATTGGGTAAATCGATTGACTCAATCGATTGGGTAAATCAATTGGGTAAATCGATTTCCTGATAGACAGAGCCCCTGTATTGAATCCAATCGATTGCGCAAATCAATTTTTGGAAGACAAAGCCCCTGACTTGAATCTAATTGAATCGAATCGATTTACCAAATCGATTTCTTAAATGATTTTGAAAGACAACTTACAAAATCGGTTGGGTAAATCGATTTCGTACAAAATAGGGCCCCTGTAACTCATCAAATCGATTGGGTAAATCGATTTCCCTGTATATTCTTTCAAAAATACATAAACTAACTCAATCACATTCAAACACCACTCCAAACCTTAACACTTAGTAATATCCATACAATCACCACGATATTATGAGTTTTGAAATCGTTTTACAATCTAACATACTATCACACAATTCCAAAACATAACTCTTAGTACAATCAACACAATCACAATTTGAATCAAACACACTTACACATAGTTTCAAAACATAACACTTAGCACTTATAACACAATACCCACACGGACAAAATGAACCAACAATTCATAATTTAACAGGGTGTAGTCTCTCACGGACAAACACCTGTACAGTCTCTCACGCACAAACACAATTCACCAGGGCGTAGTCTCTCACGGACAAACCCCTGTGCAGTCTCTCACAGACAAACCCAATTCACGAAGAAACATAAGTCGTAAACGTACTGCCTATCACGGGCTCGTACCGTTTACCAAGGTGCCACCTATCCCGGGTCTACACAACTTACCAAAAATCGTAAACCATAAACGTACTGCCTATCACGGGCCCGTACCGTTTACCAAGAAACGTAAGTCGTAAACGTACCACCTATCACGGGTCTGTACTGTTTACCGAGGTGCCACCTATCACGGGTCTGCACAACTTACCAAAAAGCGTAAACCATAAACGTACTGCCTATCACGGGCCCGTACCGTTTACCAAGGTGCCACCTATCACGGGTCTGAACGGTTTACTAAAACAAACATTAAGTAAACGAGTCATTAAGAGATTCCCCATTCTTAATACTCATTTGACTTAAGCGATTTTCAAAACAAACAATAAGTAAACAAGACATTAAGAGATTCCCCATTCTTAATTCTTATTTAACTTAAACAAATTTCAAAACAAACATTAAGTAAACGAGACATTAAGAGATTCCCCATTCTTAATACTCATTTAACTTAAGCGATTTTCAAAACAAACAATAAGTAAACAAGACATTAAGAGATTCCCCATTCTTAACGCCCAGTTAACTTAAGCGATTTTCAAAACAACATTAAGTAGCCGAGACATTAAGAGTTTCCCCATTCTTAATGCCTAGTTAACTTAAACAATTTTCCAACAAACAAACACACATTAAGTAAACAAGACATTAAGAGATTCCCCATTCTTAATACTTATTTAACTTAATGGTTTTTAAATCCCACACAGATCAAGCTCAAACATATTCACAAATTTATTACACAATTCACCCCAAAACACAACAATTCATTTCACCACAAAATCATCTTTACGACGACATTAAGTAAACGCATATATTAAGAGATTCCCCATTCTTAATACTCATTTAACTTAACGATTTTCAAAACAAAACATTAAGTAACCAAGACATTAAGAGATTCCCCATTCTTAACACCCAATTAACTTTAACGATTTTCCCAAACACACATTAAGTAAACAAGATATTAAGAGATTCCCCATTCTTAATACTCATTTAACTTAATGGTTTTCAAAATTCAACAGAAAACAAACTCAAACGTACTTTCACATTCAATCCATAACTCTCACAAAATCATTTTTCCACACAAAACACATCTCAAACATGTTAACAAATTCAATCCACGATTTACACCAAACCACATCAATCAACAAACATCAAGTATGAACACGCCATGTACGATGAACACAAATCAACGCAATCATAACACTCAAATACATCAAATTTCATTTACTCAAAATTATACATAAATGAGTTAAATTCATTTTCCCCAATTCAATACACCAACCCTAATCAAATTCCTGTCTACACAACTACAGATAAGGCCCTAAATGCAAACTAAAAGTTTGGAAGGAGCCCTTACCTTCACTTTAGCTTTTTCGTTCGATTTCGGTACCGTGAGCAAATCCGGTAAAAATCTCCGCTCGCAACGCCGCTTCCATAGTTAGCTCACTAGCACCGTAGTGTAGTGGTGAACAACTTTCCCTTCTATCAGTTCTTGAAACGACGCTTAGATCTAGATGGAATGGGGAGATTTGAGTTTGAATCCCTAATACCGTTTTTCTCCGTTTTCGAATCAAAGAGGAAGAGTGAAGTTGAGAAATCCTTGCCCTATCACCTACTATCAATTTCGAAATCTAAGGAAAGAAAAGAAAGCAAAAACGAGCAACAATGGAGGAAGGGAGAAAAATGGTTTTCGCGAGGCAGAGGAGGAAGAAGATGGTATTCTGTTTTCTCTCCTTCTCTTTTCCTTTCTTCCTTTTTCTTTCCTTTCTATTTCTTTTCTTTTCAATTCCTTCCCTTCCTTTTCTATATATATATATATATATATATATATATATATATATATTATAATTAACAAATATCTCAAAACCTTTAGATATTTATTAAATTATCCTTTCACCCAAAACGCATTAAACTCTTCGCAAAAGATTCACCGCAGTTAAATTAATTTATCTATCGAAGAGTAATTCTAATTGGTATCAAAATATCTTTTTGATCATATAAACTCCAAAATATTAATAACTTGACCAAAAAGCCCTTGAGTTCAATACCAAAAATTCATTAAAATACATAAAGTACACTTAAAAATTATGGGTCTTACATTACTACCCCCCTAAAATTAGTTTCGTCCTCGAAACTATGCATCGATAAATAACTCTGGGTGTTGTTTTCTCATCTTACTCTCCAGTAATTGGGTTCCAAATCACTTTGACCAATGAAACATCCTTGGTCCTCAATCGCTTAATCTTTCTGTCATCAATTCTCACAGGTGGTACTTCAAACGACAAGTTATCCTTTAGCTGGATTGTGTCTGGTTCGATCACATGAGATGGATCTGCAAGATATTTCCTCAATTGTGACACATGAAACACATCAGGGATATTGGACAGTATCAGAGGTAATGCAATCCGATAAGCAACATGCCTAATTCGTGCAGAAATCTGGTATGGTCCAATGAATTTCGGAGTCAACTTCTTCGATTTCAATGCTCTACCAACTCCAGTAGTAGGTGTGACTCTCAGAAATACATGGTCACCCTGTTCGAATTCCAAAACTCTGCGTCGCTTGTCTGCATAACTCTTCTGACGATCCTGTGAAGTCTTCATTTTCTCCTTGATCTTCCTTACCTTAGCTGTAGTCTGTTGCACCATCTCTGGTCCGACGATCATATTTTCACCGTCCTTATACCAACACAAGGGCGTCTGACACTTGCGCCCATATAAAGCCTCATATGGTGCCATTCCAATACTGGCGTGGAAACTATTGTTGTAGGTGGACTCAATCAACGGAAGTACGTCATCCCAACTTCCTCTATCATCTAATACACATGCTCTCAACAGATCCTCCAGGGACTGATTCGTCCTTCCAGTCTGTCCGTCCGTTTGTGGATGGTAAGCTGAACTCAATTGTAGTTTCGTTCCCAACGCTTCGTGCAATGCACCCCAAAAATGTGATGTGAACTTCAGATCACGGTCTCACAATTTCGACAATGTAATCTCACAATTTCGACAATGTAGACCTCTGTTAGCTGATCTACCTTATAGGTGGTCCTTACTGGCAAAAGTGTGCGGATTTAGTCAGTCGATCCGTTATCACCCATATAGAATCATTCTTTCTCCTTGTTTTTGGCAATCCAGTTATAAAGTCCCTGGAAATGTTGTCCCACTTCCACTCAGATATATCTAGAGGTTGCAACACCCCAACAAGTCGCTGATGTTCCACCTGGTACGGAACATCCATCTAGTACCAAGCCTAAACACTAAGTCTGACACCGACACATTGAGTACAATATATCATTACCTAGAATGATCTTGGGTTATTGTAGAGGTAAACAAATCAAATTAATCGAGAAATCTCTATTATGGACAATTACTTGGCAATGTAAACATGCAATATTTTCAGTCAAAGTCTTAACAGGCGTAAAACAACCAAATCAAAAGGGTAGTGACGACGCAGATAACTTCCAAAGATTCATACAATCCATAGTAGTGAAGGAATGGGTTGTCCCTGAATCAGAAAGTGTAGTTAGGGGGTTACCTGTAATCGCATAGTCATATTGAATCAGATTTCTAGATAAATTTCCAACTTCAGCGCCGACACAATAAACATGTCCTCTAGCAGTAGGAAGAGTAATCCTAGCTACATTCACCATTGGTTCCACCTTCGGAGCCTTGCAATTCTTTGCAAAGCGCCCAAGTTTATGGCAATTGTAGCAAGTAGGACTGTTAAAGGTACAAGCATAAGCATAATGTCCCTCTTCTCCACATCGGAAACATCATATCCCTTGTCCCACTTGTCTCCCAAAGTCTTGGTTCCCTGGGTTATTCTGTCCCCCGTTGTTATCATGTGGTCGATTATAAGGTTTAGCAACTTGTTTTCCCTTGTTCTGATACCAATTTTTGATCAATGTTCTTTGATTAGGTGAGAATGCCACCAAAGACTAGGAATCCTACTATAAGGGAAATTGTTGATGAGTCAATTGCCCGAGCCTAAGGCACTCGTCAACGAGGTCACGTTTCAGTTTGTGCTTGAAATCGACTTGGATGTTGATGTTGAGGTACCTATGAGGAGGCGCGTAAATACATCCATGGAAGAGTTTGTCGTTGGTCTGCATGGATTACAACAGGTGGTGCAACAACTTGTTGGAGTTATCGTCGGACAACAACATGAGGGTGATCAAAGACATGAAAATCTCAATGGTCAGTAAGAGGTTATACAAGTTGAGCAACAAAAGATAGATGCAACGAGGGGGATTGAAGTTACTTTGTCAAACTTCATGAAGCTTAAACCCCTACTTTTTTTGGGTCTAGCACAACTTAGGAACCACAACAATTCATTGATAGTCTAGAGTGACTTTGGAGAGCATTCGGTTGTTCTAAGGTAAGAGTAGTAAAATTGACATCATTTCAGCTAATAGGTGTGGCAGGAGATTGGTTTGATATAATGTCATGTGGTAGACAAGTGGGGTCACCCCCGTTAGCATTGAGAGAGTTTTCTCTGTTGTTTATGGCCCATTTTCTTCCAGAGAGTGTTAGAGATGGATTAACTCATGAGTTTGAGTGATTGGAGCAAATGAAGGGTATGCTAGTTTCATATTATTGTGCTCGTTTTAAACATCTCTCTAGACATGCTCCTTACCCTATCACTGAGGAATGCCTGTCAAGAGGTTCATTAGAGGATTGAGGGATTATTTATTTAGATATGTGGTTGCGTCTAATTGTTCTACTTTTGCTAAGGTTTTGAGTTTGGCACATTAGATTGAGCAAAGACAGAAGGAAAAAAGAGGTAATAGACAAGATTCACATAAGAAACAAAAGGTTGAAGGATCTTACAGTACCTATCATAATCACAATGTTGGATCTAGGCTTGTTTATCAGAAGCAACAAAGACTCGTGTCTCAAAGAGGTGGTCATAGCGGGCAGTCTTCTAGGATAATGCAGAGTCGTAGATCGGATTCTAGAGCAGCGTCATAATCCGCTTTCCCTCATAGACATTCCAGTGTTTTAGCTACACGATGTTGTATTTGTGGTAGGTTTCATTTTGGAAATTGTTCTAGAGATGTTTAGGTGTGCTATCAATGTGACCAAGTAGGTCGCTTTAGGAGGGATTATCATGCAGACACAACACATCCATCCTTTAGTTTTCCATCAGCACCAACAACTTAAGCATCTTGATCATAGTATTTGTGCATATGTTTCTAACTTCTTAGTTTCGGATTTTAAAAGCTCTTTATAGCTTAAAATAATTTTTTGAGCTTGTTTCTGAACATTGGGCCGAATTTGAATTATATTTTATTATTTGCATTTTGGCCCTTGCTCGCTCTATAGGCCATAGCTTGAGCTCTGGATATCGGATTGGTGCATACGACCAGGCATTGGAAAGCTAAAAATCAGAGCTACAGCTGTTGTAGCGGACTAATAGCCCAATGCGGAGCTTGACGGGGCCTAAATTGCAGATTTTATAACCTGGACTTTTGTAATAATTTTAAATAGCAGGTCACTTATTTTTAAAGCCCAAAATCGAGTACTATATTTTGGGAGTTTTCTTTCCCTTCTATGACATGAAATTTTCGGATTTAGATTGATACAAGAAATAAACACTTTTTATTTTAATTTCATGGAAGACAAATTTTATAAGATTAATCCACGAGTTCAGAGTTTCATCAACTCATTGAGATTCAGGTTACAATGTCAATTTCACTTCATGATTCTATTTCTATTTATTTGATTAATTTGAGATTCTAATTTCTTAAATTGAATTTCAATAGGATCGATTAAATTCATTTGACAAAATTTGGTTTCGGTTTCTAATTTAATTGAATTATAATTTTGCGACGCTTGATCGTTAATTGTAATATTTTGATGATTTTGATGCTTAATCCAGTCAAAGAAACCGAATTCACATAGGATTGATTTTTGTTTGATCGTTCTATAGTCAAATAAGAATATAATCATGAATTAGAAATTAAACTCATTGATAGAATTTGTGATAGGTCTGAAACTCGAATAAGTGGATTAATCGTTTGCTCATGTGTTAAAACAAAAACATAAAAAAAAAAAAAAAACCTTGCTAATTTCAACTTTCAATTTGGTTAATATTATTATATCAGATGTCCTTGCGAAACGACTCAAGTTATTATCTCTATTTACATTTTTGCAATTGTATTTGATATGTGGTATTTTTATATTTTTTGGATTTTATTTGATAGGGTTTTCGATTTTTCAATTCAATTTTAGTGATATAGACATTGTTGGAATTTTCAGAATTGTGATTTTGCATTGCATTGTTATGATGATGCATGACTAGGGCTAGTTCTGTAAATCTGCATTCCATTCATCCTGAAATATATAGGACATTTATTTACGTCGTAGACTTAATAGAGCTGTTAGTGCTAACGAGTCAGATAGTAAAAGTGACAACTTACTACAAAATATGGTTGATGCAAATAATAGAACCTTATGATAACTTGTTGCACCTAATGTCACTTATAATGAATTGTGTATCACATATCCTGAAGTTATTGTACCATTTGACTTTAAATCTGGTTTAATACACTTGCTTTCAAATTTTAATGGTCTTCCAGGTGAGGATCCCCACAAACACTTGAAGGAATTCCATGTTGTGTGTTCTACCATGAAGCCTCAAGAAGTCACAGAAGACCACATTAAGCTGAGAGCCTTCCCATTTTCACTCCATGATGCTGCCAAGGATTGGTTGTACTACCTTCAATCAAGTTATGTTACAAGGTGGAATGATCTAAAGAAACTGTTTCTAGAAAAATTCTTCCCTACCTCAATAGCTGCTTCAATTAGAAAAGAAATATGTGGCATTAGGAAGATTGACAAGGAATCGTTACATGAGTATTGGGAGAGATTCAAGAAATTAGTGTTTAGCTGTCCTCATCACCAGATTTTTGAACAATTGGTCATCCAATATTTTTATGAAGGCTTGCTTCCTATGGATAGAAGCATTTTGGATGCTTCTAGTGGGGAAGCACTTGTCGATAAGACCCCATATGCCACAAAGGCTTTGATTGACAACATGTCCATTAATTCTCAGAAGTTTACAACTAGAAGCAACTCAACAGTGTTGACAATGGGTGTGAATGAAATTCAAGCTTCTTCCCACAAGAATTTAGAAGACAGACTTGATGAGCTTACATCTTTAGTAAAAAAATGGCAATAGATAAAACCCAAATAGTGGTATGTTATATTTGCACTTCTCTAGAGCATCCTACAGATTCATGTCCTACATTTCAAGAAGATCCAAGTGCCGATGCTCCTCGAGCATATGCAACAAATATATACAATTCTTAAGCCAACTATGATATGTCATCTAACAGGTACAATCCTGGTTGGAGAAACAATCCCAACCTGATATGGGGGAATTCAACTGCACTACAACAACCTACGCAGCAGCAACAAAAGTTTCCACAATAGCAAAACAATGCACCTTCATTTTAAGCAAATGGTTGTCCAAAATCTCCAATTTCAACAAAGAACATGGATGAAACCAATTGCAGACTCAGCTAGCCACTTTAATTAATCAATTGCAGACTCAGGGGTCAAACCAATTGCCTACACAGTCAGTAATAAATCCAAATGCTCCCAATGTTAGTAAAATTACGTTGAGGTCTAGGAAAGCTGTTGAAATACCAAAGGTACCTGAAACTACTGTAAAAAATAACAAGGTTGTGGAGGACACTTTGATACCCGAAACTGTTGTTGTTGAGCAAAATATACCACTTCATTTTCCTCAAAGGGCAGTGAAGAATAAGAAAATGGACGAGGCAAATAGGGACAAAGAGATCATGGATACGTTTAGGAAGGTGGAAGTGAACATTCCCCTTTTTGAAGCAATTAAACTAATTCAAAGATATGCAAAATTTCTAAAAGATTTGTGCACACACCAGAGAAGGTTAAAAAGTAATGAAAGAATAAACATGAGGTGAAATGTTTTAGCCCTCCTTCAGGTTATGCCTTACAAATGAAAATATCCAAGAATTTTTTCCATTCCATGTACCATAGGCAATAGTCAATTTGAAAATGTCATGTTAGATTTAAGAGTTTCCATTAATGTTATGCCTACATCTATTTTTAACTTTCTTGTTATTGGACCCTCATAGAGTACAGGTGTTACCATTCAATTAGAGAAGAAGAGCAGTGCTCGTCCTGCTAGACTCGTGCAAGATGTACTTGTTAGAGTTAATGAATTGATATTTCATGCAGATTGTTACATTCTGGAAATGGAGACAATAAGTCCAACAGAGCGCCTATCATCTTAGGCAGATCATTCTTGAAAACTGCTAGAACAAAAATGGTTGTATATGGTGGAACTTTATCCATGGAATTTGGTGATAGCATTGTAAAATTTAACATCTTTGATGCTATGAAACACCATATGGAAGAGTATTATATTTTTCAAATTGATTTGCTTGCTGATTTGGTTGATGACACTTACCCCAATATGTTTGCTACTAATTTTCCTTCATTGTTTTGTTTTGATGATACTTATACTTGTGAATTCTGTATGGATACTTAATTGTGCTCTGTGTGTGTTGAGATCGAAGTTGCCTTGCAGGTTGATCATTGTGCTGAATTGAT
Organism: Cicer bijugum; assembly: GCA_037974875.1. Taxonomy (NCBI): domain Eukaryota; kingdom Viridiplantae; phylum Streptophyta; class Magnoliopsida; order Fabales; family Fabaceae; genus Cicer; species Cicer bijugum. The sequence goes on along the minus strand of JBBPBT010000072.1, from coordinate 5,022,030 downwards.
ATTTCTACTTACATAATCGATTTTGCAGACTTAGCTCCGACCATTGGTGTTGTACCTTCCATTGAACAACCACCGATTGTAGAGCTTAAACCACTTCATGAATATTTGAAATACGCATATTTAGAAGGAAGTAGCAAGTTACCTGTGATTATTTTAGTCAAACTTGAAGATGATCAGGAAGAGAAACTGTTGCAGATTTTAAGCAAACACAAGAACGCAATCAGATAGACTTTGGCTGATATTCCCGGTATTAGCCCATCCATGTGTATGCATAGGATACTACTGGCGGATGGGGTAAAATATGCCAGAAAGCCCCAAAGACGACTTAACCCATTAATACTGGATGTTGTAAAAAAAGAAGCGACCAAGCTCTTACAAGCAAACATTATATACCCATCTTTGATAGTCAATGGGTGAGTCCGGCGAAAGAAGTCCTTAAGAAAACTGGACTCACATTGGTTAAAAATGAAAATAATGAACTTATTCGTACAAGAGTGTAGAAGAGTTGGAGGGTATGCATCGATTACAAAAGACTGGCAACTAGAAATGATCATTTTTCTTTACCATTCATTGATCAGATGCTTGAACGGTTGGCAAATAAGACACAATATTGTTTTCTTGATGGTTTTTCTGGTTATTTTCATATCCATAGTGCACCAGAGGACCAAGAAAATACCACGTTCACTTGCCCTTTCGGCACATTTGCCTATAAGAGGATGCCCTTTGGACTATGCAATGCTCCAGACACTTTCTAACGCTGCATGATTAGTATTTTTGTTGATTTGATAGAAAATTGTATAAAACTTTTCATGGATGATTTTACTGTGTATGGTTCCTCATTTGATGAATGCTTGAACAATTTAGATAAAGTTTTGCATAGATTTATTGAAATTAACCTTGTGCTAAATTATGAAAAATGTCATTTTATGGTTGAATAAGGCATAGTTTTGGGACATGTGATCTCTAAGAATTGGACGGAAATAGATCCTGCCAAGATTGATGTGATTTCTAATTTGCCTTACACATCTTGCATCCGTGAGATTCGTTCTTTTCTTGGCCATGTAGGTTTTTACATCCACTTTATCAAGGATTTCAGCATGATAGCTCTTTTGTTGTCAAATTTGTTGCAAAAAGATGTCAGTTTCACATTTGATGACAATTGCAAGAAGGCGTTTGATTTCTTAAAGGCAACACAAAGGGTTGGTAAGGCTGCTCTGTTGAGACAAAATCTCATTTTAATGTTTTGATGAAAACAAACAAAAAGTTAGGTACCGAGTATTTTAAAGCAGATCTCATCAAAATCATGAAAGCAAAAACTGGAAAACAAAGATCAATCTTGACATGATCCTAGAAAACGAAGATCAATCTTGACATGATCCTAGAAAATGAAGAACATTATCCACATATGTCATAATCAAGAATGATCAGTTTTCTTTGTGAAAGATTAAATCCTGAAAACTTTATTCATCTCATAATAAGCAAGGATCAATCTAAGTCAGCATTCCTCCAAAATTCGAAGGATCAAAGACATGCTTCATGAAAAGTATAAAGCAAGATCATTCTTCAAGTGATGCAATTGCAAGTACAAAGTTGCAAGCTGTAAAAGTACACTGCTAATTGTACTTTCAATATAGACCTACACATGTGACTGAAAAGCAAGCAATCATCTTACACAACTGACACAATCACAAGTACAAGTCAGCTCCTCACCAACAAATTTGAAGAACGATCTTGGAAGTCAAGAACGTTCCTGGATTTAGCATAATCACTCTTGCTTTATGACTGGCTTTATCCAACCACTCCTTCATGAAAGTTGGCCCTATTTCAACGAACATATGAGTTGTCTTAAAGCTCTATTATAGCTTATAAATACAACTTGAAGATAAAGAACAAGATACAACAAAAAGTGCCAAGAAAAGCATCAATCATTCAATCATACTCAAGTGTCTCGATATCATTCTTAAAGCTTGTTGTTTAATATTTGTGTTGTGTTAGAATCAGTACCAACTGAGTTCTATTTACATAAACTATTTCTCAAACAAGAGTTGAGTAAATACCTAGATTCTAAACATTCTCAAATTCACCACTTTGTTAACATAAGCTTGAGTGATTTGTAAAAATTCCTTTCATGTTTTGGAAGGTAACTCGCTAAATCCTTTATGAAAAAGTAAGGTAGAACTGAGGTAAACCTTTCTAGGTAGAAGGGTAGAAACTATGTAAAGATCAAGATTGATATGTGAAAAATAGTATGATAACCAAGAACAATCTTGCCTTTGAGCACATAGTGGAAAATCTCACATTTGTGAGGACTGGACGTAACCCGTGTTTAGGTGAACCAGGATATATGTTTGCGTAATCTCTCTATCTCTATCTCTATCTCTATCTCTATCTCTATTTACTTTATGCTTGATAATCAAATTTTATATTGATAAAATTGATATTGTTGTTTTTGACTAACCAAGATCAATCTTCGTTATAACCAAGATCAATCTAGAAGGGGAAATTATAATTCAAACCCCCCCCTTCCTTATAATTGACATTGTTACTTCATTAGAAAGTATCTAGAAGTCGATATCAATTAGGAAGCTCATAGAAGTCGGTATTAATTAGAAAGCTCCTAGAAATATGTCTAGAGTTTTCTATTTGTACCTATAAATACCTACTTGTACTTGACATTAAGGATCAAACAAATTGAGAGTCTTCTATTAGAAATACCTTCCTTTCTCTAACCAATTGGTATCTAGAGCTTGGTTGTGAGAGTTGAGAAATGGCGACTCGCGATTACACTACTTTCCAATTTCCTCTTCTAAAGAAAGATAATTATGAAAAATGGTGTCTTCCCATGAAAGCATTGCTTGGCTCTTAAGGTGTATGGGAGATTGTTGAAAAAGGCTATAATGAGCCACAAGATGAACACCGGTTGTCTCAAGTCGCAAATGAGGCTTCGGAAAAAACAAGGACGAAAGATCAACAAGCTCTTATTCTCATTTGTCAATGTTTGGATGATTCTATGTTTGAGAAGGTTGCCGATGCTACAAATTCAATGGAAGCTTGGAAGATTTTGGAAAAATCACTCCAAGGTGAAGACGATAAGACTTAAATCTCTAAGGGTAGATTTCGAAGCTTTGAAGATGAAGGATTCCGAATCAATTTCAAATTATTGCTCAAGGGTGAAGACAATTGTTAATCAAATGAAGAGATGTGGAGGCAAGATAGAAGATGTTCGTGTAGCGGAGAAAATTCTTTGTTCCTTGACTCCTAAGTTCAACTATGTGGTATGTGTTATTGAGGAATCAAAAGATCTTGACTCAATATCAATTGAGGAATTAGAAGGTTCATTGCAAGCTCAAGAAGAAGGATTGAAGAAAAGGAAATAGGAGCCATTAGAGCAAGTTCTCAAGATCAAAGCTTCGTTGAAGGATAACAGTGGATTCAATAGTCATAATGGACATGGACGTGAACAAGGAAGAGGACGAGGACGTGGTCGTGGCCAAGGAGGAAGAGGAAGAGGTTTCAATCATGAACCAAACTACGAAGAAAGAAGTCACTCATCACCAAGAGTTCTTGGAAGAGGAAGATGTTATGGCTATTATCAAAGTGAAAGGAGGTATGTCAAATCTAAAGTTGAATGTTATAACTGTCATGAATTTGGCCATTTTTCTTGGGAATGTCGTAATTCTCCTAATCAAGAGGAAGAAGAGGCTAATCTTATTGACGAAGATGAAGAGTCAACTTTGTTGCTAACACTCAAGGAATAAGAGAGAGATGATAATAGTTCATGGTACTTGGACAATGGTTCAAGTAACCATATGTGTGGATGCAAAGAGAAATTTGTGGAGCTTAATGAAAAGATGAATGGAAATGTTTCCTTTGGAGACTCATCAAAAGTGAAAATTGAAGGGAAATGTACGATTCTAATCTCTTCTAAAGATGAGAGCCATAAGTTGATTAGTGTTGTATACTATGTGCCTAAATTAAAGAGTAATATTATGAGTTTGGGCCAACTTCTTGAAAAAGGATATGAAATTCTCATGAAAAATAAATATATTTGGCTTAGAGATCAAAATAACAATTTAATTGCTAAAGTTCTTATGTCAAAAAATAGAATGTTTATCTTGAACCTAAGAACTATTGAAGCAAAATGTTTGAAGATGGGTGTCCAAGATGAAGCATGGCGTTGGCATATGAGGTATGGCCACTTGAACTTTAGTGCACTTAAAATTATGGGAGAAAAGAGTATGTGAAAAGGATGCCCTCAATCAATCATCCAAATCAATTGTGTGAAGGTTGTCTTCATGGCAAGCAAGCTGGAAAAAGTTTCCTTAAAGAAGCCACATTAAGAGCAACTAAGCCACTACAACTTGTGCATACTGACTTGTGTGGACCAATCAATCCATCTTCATTTGGTAAGAGTAAATATTTCATTCTCTTTATTGATGATTTTAGTAGAAAAACTTGGATTTATTTCTTAAAACAAAAATCAGAAGCTTTTGTTGCTTTCAAGAACTTCAAAGCTCTTGTAGAGAAGGAGAGCGGTCATGAAATCAAAGCTTTGACATCTGATCGAGGAGGTGAATTCACTTCAAAGAAGTTGAATGAATTTTGTGCAACTAATGGAATTTGTCGTCCATTGACAGTTCCAAGATATCCGCAACAGAATGGAGTGGCTGAGAGAAAGAACATAACTATTTTGAACATGGTAAGATGCATGCTAAAATCCAAAAGGATGCCAAAGGAGTTTTGGGCTGAAGTAGTTTCTTGTGCGGTCTATTTGGAAAATAGCTCTCCAACTTCAAATGTTAAAGACCAAATTCCTCTAGAAGCATGGAATGGAAGGACGCCTAGTGTTAATCATTTGTGTGTCTTTGGGAGCATAGCATATGCACATGTGCCACAACAAGAAAGATCCAAACTTGATGATCGAATCATCAAATATGTCATTGTTGGCTATGATCCACATTCTAAAGATTACAAGTTGTACAATCCATGCAACAATAAGGTAATGGTGAGTCGTGATGTTGAATTTGATGAAGATGCTACATGGAATTGGGAGGATCAAGAAGAAACAAACTATAATTTCCTTCCATATTTTGAAGAAGACCAAGAGGCCACAACACCAGTTCAAGATGCAATTCCACCTTTTTCACCTCCGTCTTCACCTACTTCTCTAGATGAAAGTTCAAGCGAGAGACCAAGTAAGATGAAAGATATAGAAGACATTTATGAAATGTCAACTAAAACTACTCTTGACCTTGAAGAGTTGTATTGTCTCTTGTTGGATAGTGAACCATTAAATTATGGAGAAGCAATGAAAGATAATAGGTGGAGACAAGCCATGGACGAGGAGATCAAATTAATTGTGAAGAACAACACTTAGAAATTTGCAACTCTTCCAAAAGGTCATGAAGCAATTGGAGTCAAATGGGTGTACAAGGCTAAAAATAATGCTAATGGAGATATTGAAAAATACAAAGCAAGACTTGTTGCAAAATGCTACAAACAAAAACATGTGAGTCAGAGTATGTAGCAGCAACATATTACACTTGTCATACTATTGTTTTGGCGCATCTTATTTTTTATTGTAGACTAAATACCACATGTGATCCTTAACTTAATTTCAGTTAACGTTTTAGTGTTTTTTTTTTTTTTTTTTTTTTTTTTTTT
>JBBPBT010000072.1:4967173-5016056 GCA_037974875.1 Cicer bijugum | reverse complement strand
AATTTTTGGGCTATGAGCCCCTAAACCTCCTCCTTTAAATCCACAAAAAATAATAAAATAATAGGTCGTAATTTTGAAAAAATCATTTTAATAAAGGCTTAATGTTAAGAGTTTAGTAAAAAAAATTTAAAGAGTCTTTGAAATTTAGGATTCTTTTTTACCGCTCTAACAAGAACCATGAAAAATCATCACATGAAATTGATATAGGATTTTTTTTGAAGTGAATAATTATCTATATTTTTAAAAATAATGAAAATAGTAAAAAAAATTATTTTTATTGTTTTAAAAAATAAACATTAATTAACTATTATTTCGTCTTCTCTGAATGATAATAGTTATTTTAAAATTTTCTCATTAGAAATAAATTAACACAAATTTTAAAAAATAAAAATACAATGTTGTTTACAAAGAAAATGGTGATTTGATGTATTAAAACGAATCATATAACCAACATGAGTTGGTATGAGTGGAAGGGAGTTCGTATCGTGTAAGTAACAACATCAAAGTTTGATATTTGGTACTTATGAGTAGATAAAAATTGTAGAGTGACGTCTCCACTATGTTCGTTAATATCTCGATAAATCAATGACAACATAGATAAGTTAGGAAGCTTATCCTCCCACCACCTATGTTTTCAAAAACTCCAATTAATTGAATTTACTTCTATTTGAATTGATCGATTCAGACGAGATTTGTATGGATTGGTCAAATTTTTTGATCTGGATGCTATTCAAATTGATCAATCTAAACCTATATTTTACAAACTTTGAGACATTTAGTTTAATGACTATAGTCAATTGTTATAGAAACTTTCATTGTTCCAATTAGAACTCCAGATGAGTAAAGTTGTTTGCAAAATTACTCCGGATCAATTTGATGTGCGTCAAAATTATAACCCACCAACTAATCATATTAGAAAAATGAAGCACATAAAACTCAACAATAATGAAATATTAATCCTTCATATTGAATTGCCACAATAACAATTTGATGTATGAATGTTTGGATTACCTAATCTAGATATTGTTTGAATTTTCCAATCCAAAGGTACAAAGTTTGTAAAAATTATCAAATCTTTATTTCATAAAATACACGTCTAAAAAAATGTAGATTGATCAATGTAGACAAATCAGACTTTGATTGATCAATCGAAACAGATAAATTCAAAAAATATAAAAGGTTTTTGAGTCCATAAGAAATCCAAAGGATAATCTTTCAATTAGTTAAACTTACAAGTTAATAACCCACACATGTGTCTCACAAGTTCACAAGTGAAATGACCATTTTGATCTCAGACATTAATTTTGATATAATAGCTGAAAAGCATCTTTGTCAGTCACAAACATCATTTATTCTTTGGTGAACTTCAACCAAGACTCTTTGGTAATATACAAAGGATTTTTCCATTTCATCAAGACTTTCTTGCTTCATAAATCGATCCATCCTGATGGTGGCATGAACCCAGCCGTTTCATTGATCCCCATCAAATAATTTTTTTAGCTTCCTAATAGTAATCTCTATATAAAAGACTACCACCATATTAGTAAATAAGAAGCAAACCTCCTCCATAAAAACACCTTATCTCGACATTTGATCTCTACTGAACAAGTAGGGAACTCTCCATTTGCTCAAAATCAATTACTAGAATTTTTGGTGTATAAAAATTCATTTCACAAGCCGGTGATAATATTGTATATAATTTAGCTTTATATACCCAAAATATTAGTATCGGAACTCTTTCTTTTGAAAAATGGAGAGGATCCCGCCTTGAATAAACTAGATGACAACTGTCATTAAAACTTATTAAATGTCTTCATTTGATTGAGGACTTCAAAAATGGATTTGTCGGTCTAGTAGTTGATGGCACCAAACTAGGCTCTGACTTGTTAACTCCATGCTTATTTGTCGATTTTATAGAAGAACCATGTGGATCAGGAGGAGATTGCACTTCCTCCTTACCCTTCTTGTCACTTGTGTCATCCCCAACTGTCTGTTTTACCTTCACACTTCCATTAACCATTGCAGTCTTATTAACTCCATCTTTACCTGCCTCTTGTGTTTTATTTTTCTTGGTAAACAACGGTGCAGATAATTTTGGTGCTTCAATCTGAGTTGAGGCCTTGCTTCCGCTAGGTAGACTATCAGATGTAAATGTAATGGGTGCAAAACTGTTCTCTTTGAGATCGGTTTCCGTAGCCTTTTTAACTTCATTAAGTAGCCTTTCCTGTTTTAAACACAGCAGGGATTACAAGGTAAAGATTCCAGTAAACTCATATCCTACCGTATTAAATTGTTAAAATATAGAAGGCTTACCTCCAATATGCTGCTGAATTTTTCGGCCAAATTTGGAAGCTTTAGAGCAGTAACAAGTTTTATTGCACCTTTCATTGATTTCTCCAGTGACAAAAGCTTTACAAGTTCAGTAGCTCTCACAAGTTTATCACCTGAAATATTGATGAGATATGACTACTTTTCACTTTTACAATTCAGGTTACACAAAGGGAGTCAGACAGAGATGACGCAGGAACTCACTGTTGCAGCAGGATGCTATAAGCCTTAATATGCATCTATCTTGTGCTGCTTCCAAATTGAAAGCATCATCATCAAGTAAACTAGCATCCAAACCAGCATTAACCATTTCTTCCATTTTTCTCTGAATCTGCATGTCAAATATTTACTAATTTAGCTTCTAACAGAGATGATAAAAACAGTTCCAAGTCAAATTAGAGCCAATTTTAAGCTAAAAACATCAAACTTTAGAGATGCTTGGAAAGCTGGATAGACGTTACCAAAACAATGATATTAGATTGGAAGAGAAGAACAAACCTCAAAGAGATGCATGCTGTTCATCATAAATTCGTTTTCAAGGGCTTCAGATCCCAAGTCAGAGGAAGCGAGTGGAAATGAAAGATTCATTAAAGTGAGAATTGGTTTAGGCACCACCTGAAATAGCAATTGGTGTTTTAGTCATACACAAAGGACAAAATGGGAATACATCAAACTGTGATATACCTACTCATACCTGTGGGAAGGATTCAGGCTTTTTGCATACTACACAAACTAACTTTTTTGTATTCAAACCCACAATCCAATAGTTTTCATCTGACTTCTTCTCTTTAATAGCACTGCATTGAAAGTTTAACAAAACAAATCAGTACAAGTCAAGGCATAAGAAGAATATCAGGCACATTCGATTAATGCAATGCAAGTGGTTGATCGAATATCGAACCTGAAGACTGGGAGCCAGCTACCACCAAATTGGCTTGTATATAATCTTAGCACACCCTGCATATTATACTTACAACATCAGCTGGTATAACATTATGCATTCATAAGAAAGAATGAAACAAATACAAAAAGATCAAAACTTTAGTTAAACACAATTAATACCTTGGAATCGTAAGAATACAATTGGCCTTCTTCACTAAATCCAAACCAACTTAGATACGAACCAGGAGTTAACGGCAAGCGACCTCGAAGGGGTTGAGTCCCATGTTGTATATTAAATAACCTAAACTCTAATACCTGCGTGTTTACAAACACAATATCTAGTCAAGAAGAAATGACATCATTAATGCTTTATAACCAAATGAGTATTTGGTAAAGAAAAAAAGATGAGTATGCTCTGGTACTATGATAATCTTTTCAAAAGGTCAAATTACATAGCACACTTTAATAGCAACAGTTTCCATGAATGCTGAACCAACCTGGTCATTTGAGGATAGGCAATCAGAAGCATGAATGACAACTGCAAGCTTATCCTTGAAACCTGATGCAGTCACCACTGGCCCATCTAGTGAAATAACATGTCTCTGCAATGCAATAGATTCAGTAATGTGCAAATAGTTAAAGATAACTACCATCAACATCTACAGATTCTCTCTTATTGCATGTTTGAACACAAATTTAAGCTTCAGATGAGAGGCTAGCAAGTACATACTTCTCTACACGTTAAAAACCCACAGTTCTTTTACAACATCTAAGGGTGCTTCTGGTATTCAGTTATTGAAAGTGAAAAGGCGTTCAAATAAGCTGTGAATGTGCAACAAACCTGCATACCACCCTCAGTAAAGATGCGAAGATAGTTAAAACTAGTTACTGCTGCCACCCATGAAGCACCAAGTGCAACAACTTTTACTTCTTCACCTTCAAAGCGCATAGACCACTGCAAAAAAATTCAACAAAGTGAGCATGCAGTGAAAATTTCATATCATGCACGCTGTTATTAGCACAAACTAAAATGTTTCTAGTCCTAATGTAACCATATAAATTTGAATGGTGGTGTAATTATATATCTCTTCAACATATCATTTTCTTCCTTAAAAAAATGCTTCTAGTATAAGCGCGAAATCTGACCTCGCTATTACTAGCCCAGCTACTAAATGGGCGATACATGAGGGTGCTCAAGTTCTTCTCCCCCTTGCAAGGATTTGCAAAGACGCTTCCATTCTCATTCATAGCAGCCATCGTAAATCCAAAATGGTCAGTCATTGATGGAACCCGAGGACTGCTTCCAGTATCATGAAAATCAATCTGTAACAAAGACATGTCAACGCATTAACATGTGTTATAGAATTGATGATATAACTCAAAACCGCAAGGAGATAAATTTAAGCTTCAATTATATATGGTTCACTTCTCATGTTTTACCTCAATATGAAAATATCCCTCATGTTCGACAGTAGTTATGCTTCCAAGCATATTGTAGCATAAGAAGCGCCTTTTTCCAGGCTGCACTGGAGTGGCTCCTGGTTGAAATGCATCCTGCATTTTTGTTTTAGATGTTACCATTGTGCTTCTAAATCCCACATTCACATTATCCAAATTCTCCTTGACCGACCGGTTCCTTTTCTTGTGAGGCTCAACCTTGGGATATAGATCCATTTCATCTTCTCCATCCTCATCCAAATTTTCCTCGCTCAAGGAATGTTTGCGCAATCTTTTTCTGCTAGACGGTGGCTCAAACTCACCATTACTATTTTCACCAAGATCGCTCAAGCTCCCACTAACACTATTGTCCTGATCCTCCTCGTCAAACAATAGAAACCCATTACCGTTCTTTCCCTGCAAAGGTATATCCTCAGTTGGGGACTTCATAGATGAAGGAATAACATTGTCCCATATACCATACTTTCCCATAACATCAATAACAGCCAAGGCATTCCCAATTGGCTTCCAAGCCATGCAACACACTCTTTCATCAAACTTCTGTCTGTCAATATCCTGCTTCCTATCAACATCCCATATAAGAATCTGCTTATCTAAACCAGAGGTAGCAATATACTTGCCATTCGGTGACCAGCACAAAAAACATATAGGCTGATTGTGATCCCCTCTCAGAGAGAACAACTTCTCAGCCGTGTCCCTATCATACATAACGACATCGTTTCTCAACCCCGGAATGGCTAAAGTTTCACCATCAGGACTCCAACAAAGAACATTCATGGTTGAAATATCCACCCCAGTGTCAGGAGCTATGCCTTTGAGGTTGTGAAGGTTTTTCCCTGAGTGGAGTTCCCAGATGATAACAGTTCCGGTTGAGTCCAGAGATGCTAAGTATTCACCGTTAGGGTCGAAGGCTAAGCCAGTGACGGGTCCTCTGTGCCCTTTGAGAACTCTGGCAATGGAGCCATCAACTGTGTTTATGAGCTTGATACCTTCATCATCACCTGCAGCTGCTAACATGCTTCCTTTTTTGTTAAATGCCAGCGAACGTATTGGAAGTGTGAACCTCGTAATATTTGTCTCGAACTCTCCACCTGCCAAGTGCCAACAATCAACCCTAAGATCATATTAACTGGAAAAATGTACATCAGCAACTCAACCAGAACAGTCTCCACCAACTCATCTTGACCGTTGCTTGAAAAAGTCTTTAAATGATTGAAACACGTGTCTCATAAAATTTGAAATATTAATAAGAAAAATGAGGATTCACTTGAAATATAGTAATTGGCATGGTAGTGATCCATAATACTTCAGTGAAAAGAACACCCTGGGAAATTTTGTACTAAGTCCAATCGGTTGTGCTAAGTTTTAAGTGTAATGAAGTAGAAATCAAACACATAAAACTACTGAAATTCATTGGCTTAATTATACAAGGTTTGGTAGAATTAAAGAAGTAAAATTAAAATTTAAAACAATTATTAAAAATTGACCATTCACTTGAGATATAGTAAATTGACATAGCACTGGTCCAAAACACTTACGCAATGTAAACAATTAAAAACCAAGCACATAAAATCTCGGATTTCAATGATTTATCTAAATTAAGTTCAATAAACAACAAAAATAAAGAATTAACAAAAAAAATCAAATTACATAACTAGACTTAACAAAGATAATTACAAATCAAAACAATGAAACACGAATTTTGTACCAGAATTTCAATTATACATTCTAAAAAAGCAGGGGTTTGGAATAACAATAAACCCAAATAGAGAAAGGGTAAATAACAAAAACCCACACAGACACTGAGACACAATAAGAATAGAAAAAGTTAAATGAGTAGAAGAATACCGGGAAACTTGTAGAGTTTAACGGAGTGATCGACGGATCCGGAAGCAAGGCAAGTGGAATTGGGGCTAAGAGCCAAGGCGGTGACGCCGTCACGGTGGTGGCGTAGGATCTTAGGAGCGGCGGAAGGAAGAAGAGGGTTGTGAATGGAAACGGAAACATCGGAAGAGGAGGCAGTGACTATATGTTGGGCTTGCTGGTCCCATACAACCGAGCAGAAGGAAGCACGGCCGCCTTTTTGGGTGTGGGCCTCCCGCATTTTAACCGATCGGACCTTCATGGCGACTTTTTACAGAAACGGATTAGGTTTTTTCCGGTTGAACTTTAAGGAAGGAGTAAGGGTTTGGTTTCGAGAGGAATGGGGAAGAAATTGAATCTGAATGGCAAAAGTAGTGAATCGTTTAGGGCGCCAAATGAGGTTTGTTTTTAAGGAGTTGGCGGGAGGGGGAATGAAAGGAAGATGTTGTTTTTTTTTTTAATGGAGCGATTATTTGGTGCGGGTTCATTTCAATTTTAGGAACTACGAAATGAGTAGGGATGACTTTTTGCACCCCATTTTGCTACTACACCTTAGTTTATATTTTTCTTTTTTACATTTTGTCCTTGAAGTGAACTTTATTGATCGAAAGTATGCTTTTATTGATCGAATCATCAAGTTGTTTTTTACTCAATTGTAACGTGTTCATACTACTATTTAAAAAGCTGGACAAAATTTTAGGATTGAATTGAGAATTAGCCACTTGTCCGTTAGTAAAATTTGATTGAGATATAGTTTAAATGAATCAAGGTTAAATAGGCTAAAACATGATGGTTCAACTAAGTGTTAGTGTAAAAAAAAAATTACACTGTCAATTAATATTGTTAGATTATTAAAAATATGTGATTTACTATGATTATATATAAAGACATGTTCATGAATGGTTGTGATATACTAACAGTGTATCAAAGTTAAATCGGTTGAACCACAATTGGTTCAATCAATTGTTAGTGTAAAAAGTTTTTATATCGTCAGTTAATCACAATTGTTAAATTATTAGAGATATTTGACTTTTTATCATAACTACTTCTAAAATTATATCTATGAATAGTTGTGATGCATTAACACTACAAAACTTTTTATATGGACAATATATAAAAATTAAACTATTTATATATTTATTAGTAATCCCTAATACATGAGGCCATAATGATTCTAGAGTCTTGCAAATTTTGTGAAACTAAGATTTTTCTTCATTTGCAAAACAATTGGAAATGATTAAAAACGAAATTGCAACAGAAAAAAATCAAAATCAATTGAATAAACTATAAAAAAAAAAATTAATAAGAAGGGTCAAACTCCAAAAGAACAAAAAGAAAAAACTAAAAATCCTTAGAAAATGCATTCAAACTCTTGATAGCCAATAGCGAGACAGGAATAATATCAAAAACACAATCAGATTGAGAAGAAAAATGACTAAATTTAGCTAAAGTGTATGCTACTTGATTGACTTCATGATGAACATGGGATAATATAATCTAAAGTGATCAAACTTTGCAAATATTTTTATATACAGGAGACAAAATCATAACATAAATGTTTATTAGAATAATTTTTCAAAATTAAAGACTGAGAGTATGATTAATAGAACATAATTAATCTTTGTTCATTGAAACAACCAATAATCAACCAAAACACAACAATTATCAAGATTAACACAATACAAAATTTACGATAAGGATTGTATAAATAAGAAATTTGAAGAAATTAAAGAGATAAAGGGAGAAGAAAACATTAAGATTTGTCATAGTTTAATCAGGTATCCTCTCACGTGACTTACATTTAGTCCTCATAAAAATTCATCAGATTTTCTTTCACTATTATAAATTTGATGAATACAAGGTCTTCTAAAAACTTTCAATTCCAATGTGAAGACCATCCTATTCGCAAAATGAATCTACATGTGGTAGAATCATTGATCCATCACAAAACACAAAAAACACTCCATAAGATACCTCACTTTACTCTCAAACAAAAATAAGGAAAATATCTATCTATAATACGATATAAAATTAAGACTCTAGAAACATATTGTTAAAAGATGTATTATTTTTCAGAGTTTTTGCGTTAGAAATAGGAGGTTAAAAGACATATTATTTTTTAGAGTTTTTGCGCAAAAGCGTTTTGTTTTAAAATAGTTAGTGTAGCTATTCAAATTAAATAAAATACATACAAAATTTGCATTGACCAATTTCAACAAGATTGATTAAGATTTACACAAACAAAAAATGATGACTAAAACTTAATTTATGAAGAAAAAAATTTAATAGTAAAAAAAAAAACTATTTTGCAATATCCAATCCCAAAAAATTGAAACCAAGTAGTTGAACCCTGAGTAAAAAGAAAAGTAGTTGAACCCTGTGTTGTCACAATTGAAACAATATTCCAAGAACGGATATTCACGCCTTTGATATTTTAAGAAGCATTGCAATTTACAACTCTTTAATTTGATCTTATATAGAATGATATATTGTTAATTGCTATGGAGATGATTAACAATACTATTGTGAAGGAGTTGTGATTTATATCATACTTGTTGATTATTGGCACACCCTGTTTCCTTTAACATTATACGAGTTGGTTTGTTTCCTTCTCGTATTTTATTTTACTATTCTCTTTGTTTCTCTTTTGTTTACATCTTGTATGTTTGTTTCACTATTATTAAATTTTGTTTTTAATGATTTGAAAATAGCATTTGAGTGGTAAAATGCAACGCGTAACATCATTAAAAAAACCGATTTTGAGAGAAACATAAGTGAAAATTTTTTTCCAAGTGAAATATATGTGAGTTGAGTGATAAGGTCCTTTTCATCATTATAATTCATTATATATATATATATATATATATATGTGTGTGTGTGTGTGTGTGTAATCCATCTTTTCTAGAGATTGCATCACCCTTGAAATTAGGGCTTTTATGAGATATTTTGAAAAATTATTTAAAGAACAATATCAATAATTTCAACAAATGATTGATGAGTTGGAGAGAAGGTCAAAACATTCTAATGATGAGAGTGATGTAGATAAACGGGGGAGAAGAAGAGAAAATTAGGGTAGGAATAGAGATGAAAAAGTGGGTGGCATAGAAGTTAAAGTTCCACATTTTCAAGGGAAAAACGTCTAGAAGGACCAACATGGAGGAAGGTGATTGCTTCATGGTGCAAAGTGTGAGATATATGATGTAGTAGCACTCTATCGTGATGTTAAAGTAAAAGAGTTGGTGCACCATTGAAATAGAATAACAACTCGAGAAAATGTTATGAAAAAAAATGCTTCCACTTTCAATTTCCTAAGTTAGAAGGACAAGCAAAAGAAAGAGAGAACCTCATCATCAAAAAGCCCACAACAGAATCCAAAAGTAAAATCATTATCCCCTCTTATGATGTTTAAACTAACACAAAAGAAGTCTGATGTTAAGTGTCAAAGACAAGGACATCTTGCATCTCAATGCCCAAGTAAGAGCACTATAATTCTTGAGGAAAATGATGTGTATGAAGTAGAAGAACCCGTGGAGGAGGATAAAAAAGAGGAAGAGGTATCGGTAAGAGAACTTCTTACAATGAGGAGTGTGTTGGGTAGCCAAATGAAACAGGAGAACTAAACGCAAAGATAGAACATCTTTCATACAAGAGGTTTAGTGCAAGGAAATGATGATGATGGAAGTTGTACTAGTTCTTGTAGCACTAGTTTGGTGTCAAAACTTAACATGTAAACTAAACATCATCTTAAATCTTATAAGCTCCAATGGGTAAGTGAAAATGTAGTAATGCTTGTTAACCAACCAATTGAGGTAGTGTTGTGTGGTAGAACAAAAACACACAAGAAAATGGGATATTTGAATTGTGTTTTTTTTTTAAAATTGTGTGGCTATAGTAAATTAAATAAAATAGTGCAGGTGAACAAAACAAAATAGAGCAACACAAAGATTTATCCAGGTTCACCATCAACATGGTAGCTACTTTCAGTCCCTTCAACTTCAAGGATTTAATCCACTAGTCTACCACGAAATCAGACTTACACTTGAACACCTACTAGTCACACTAACTATGTTTTTTCTTTTAGTTTAGTACAATCAAGTTGTTGAGGAAGACAATAACTACTAGGCTAGGTTACAACAAAAGGATTTTTGTGTTTTTCTGAATTGGCACTCATAGATAGTGTTTATAGATTTGTTACTTCAGACGTTTGTAGCACTAGCATGAAATATAGTGATATTGATCAAAAGTAAAAATGTGCTTGTTGCTTCACTATTCCTTGAGGGATGCACATCCTTATATAGAGAACAGTTAGTTTTTCAGATTGTTGTCTTGATTGCAAAAAATTAGCATAATTCTTGAAGTTTTATAATGATTCAATGTATCTTGTTTAAAACAGTTGGGAAATAGATGATATGATGGTCAAAGCATGCTGTAAATTCTTCAAATAATTAGTAGGTTCAAAATGTGCAATTCCTTTGTCTTCATTGGGGCATTTGACTTTTTTATAGCATTGAATTTTTTAGAGGATAAGAATAATTCATAGTTGAACGGTCAGGCGCTTGATGTGATTATTAGAGGCAGTTGCTTGTTTGTCATGTTATTAAAGGCATATTATTTCTTGTTAGCTTGTGTATTAGAGGCAGAAGAACATAATACATGTTAAGTTTATCATAGGCAATTTAACTAGGCATTGCTTTGCGTTTCCAGACGCAACGTTGTTCGCGTATCATACTTAGAAAAACGAAGCGAGGAGAAGCCGTGTTGTATCTTAGTTTTCGTCTGATAATCAGAGGATAGTATGATAGTCTATTAAGCAAACATTTGAGCTTGAATTTGCGCACTTAATCACAATGTTAGAGCATTAAATTGTTCCCACAAACAACATTGTTATCAACAAAACAAGTGAGGAATATCTTTATTCAAATCAACTTAATTCCAATAGTGTTGTGTGATGTTATACCTATCGGAGTAAGTCATTAGTTGTTAGGAAGATCTTGGCAATTTGATAAGAGAATCAATCATAAGGGGCACACAAATAAATGCTCTTTAGTGCATCATGCATGGCCAAAAGATCTTTCTTGTAGCTTTGAATCCTAGAGAGGTGAGAGAAGATCAACTAAAATTGAGAGAAAGTAAAGAGCAAGAGAGAAAAGAAAGATCAAGAAAAACTAGAGAGTGAAAAGATTTATTTACTATTTTGTTTGATGAATTGCCAATTATTGTATTATGATTGTTTGAATGTGTTCTTGAATTGATTGTTTTATGATATGTTCTTGAATTATTGTTGCTGTTGTATATTTGAATGACATATTGTATTTTAAATATGATTTTGTAAAGTGATTGTTAAAGATGAATTATTTTTATTGTATGTAATTGAGATGAACTTACACTATGTATGGATGAATCTTGTGCCCCACAATTATTTATCGGATGAACTATGTACTCCATATAGATGAGTAATATACCATACATGAAATGATTTTTAAATTCCACACGAATGAATCTTATGTCCCACATTAGATGAGCTGATATTCCAAACGATGATATAATATTCACTTCCCAAATGTAGTACATCTCGACATATCAATGAGATTTGATTAAATTTATTAATTTATTTTCTACAGAATAAATGTGTGTATTTGATTTCTCTTATTATTATAGATGTAAATTATTGTTGATTTTAAGTGGATGAGTTTTATATTAATCTTTGAAAGTAATTGTTTATTCTAGAAAAATCATTTATATTTCTAAAGAATATTATTGGAAGAACACAAATGTCATGATCAATTTTTCTAATAATTGTGTCTGCAGAGAACAATACTTATTTTAAAATTGTGTATATTATCCACTAGATTTCATATTTCATTAAAGTGTTATTTTTAAATACCGAGACTGAGCCGACTAAAAATGTTGAGACCTAATCAACTCTACACTTTTTGAAAAGAATCACTACTAGAAATTTTGCCTATAGTGACCGATTTAGAGACCGAATATTTTCAGTCACACTAGCGACCGAAATAGAGACCGTAATTTTGAATTTATGAACTAAATATTTTTTTCATCACTAAATCGGTCGCTAATGAAATTTAGAGACTGAAATAGCAATTGAATTTTAGCGATCAAAATTTCAGTCGCTAATTATCACTAATTGAAAATTTGCCTTTTACACTAGCGATCGAAATAGAGACTGAAATTTTAAATCTTGAAACTAAATATTATTCCGTCACTAAATTGGTCACTAACAAAAAGTAGAGATTAAAATAGCAACTAAATTCTAGCGACCAAAATTTCAGTCACTAAATATTTTTTAATTACATAATTTAATTTTGTTTATTAATAAAAAAAAATGTGAAATAATTGTTGCAGAATTATTTTTTTTAGAAAATGTGAAATATTTAATAACTAATTAAAAAAAATAAATAATTAAAAAAATAAATAAAAAAACAAAATCATGTATTCATGTATTTGAATGTTTGTGCTGTCAAACCTTTTTCTTTTTCAATTTACTCACATAAAACCTAAAACTTCATTTCCTACTATCCTTCTTTCTCAACACCACAACTCAAGCTAATTCACTCTCAGCCTAGCTAGACCTTGTTCAAGCAATTAAGCCAAAACAACACTTATTTCTTACTGGACTCAATTATTTCGTTCACTTCTCTTTATTTTCTTTCACTATTACCACAAAGCCTTAGGTTCTCTTGATGTTTTCAATCAATTTTTCTACAAAAAAAAAAAAAAAATCAGTTCTTTTTTCTTTCTCAACCTACCACAAATCCTAAAACCATCACTTGTTGCTAATCCCCTCTCATTCCAACCTCTGCAACTACTACGTGAAGCCAATCGGGTCTCTTAAACCGTTAAACTACAACTGTGGCGTGAACCAAAAGGTAAGAAATTTATATTCTAATTTTCTGTGTTTTTTTTTTCTGTGATGTAATCATTTTGAATTTATTCAACTAAAGGGAGTAAAAATATTTTGCATATAAGGTGTTTGATAAAATGCTCTTTTGGTAATTTTAACTAAAATGGGTAATTTGTTACTGAATATAAGGTGTTTGATAAAATGTTCTTTTGGTATTTTCCCGTTAGCTTTTACATAATTTTCCATCAGTTTGGTGAGAGACAATAGTAGTAGAAGTAGGTGTATTATTAGAATAAAAATTCCTTATCCAATTTGATATTTCCATGGAAGACATTAGGCCCTTGTGAATGAAGGTACTCAATGCCACAGACTGCTCCTAGTGCAATGCCGGATCTCATTTCCCAATTCAGTGGTGTTCTACCCGCTCCTTTGTTTCCTGTAACAAAAGTATCATAAACTTCATTAAACCAACGAGGCTTTGACTCATTTCATGTGTCCAACAATTCTAATAAGGAAATGGATCCGTTTCCGTGATGATAAAATTAAGGGGCAGCAAATTTCTAAATTGAAAAAAAATACAACTAATCTATTAGTAATAATTGCTTAAGATTCTCAATCTCATAGAAGGTGAATAAATGAATTAAAATGAGCCAATTAACTATTCTTGCAATCCAGTCCAATCTAATGATAAATTCAGATGTTCACAAATTTAACCCCTAATGAGACATAAAAAGGGAACCGCATAATCTCATATTGTAATTAATTCCCTGCATGCATTTAGTCAAAGAAATGCAATGCATTAAGAAAAAGCAAACATAGAAATAATTGCTTAAGATTCATTTTAGTATGATGACCACTCATTTTAGTATTTTATTTTCAATTTTTATAGTTGTATATTTTCATTTCCTTTTTGCCGTGATTACTGGTTGATTTGATATTTTTATTATTATTGTTATTTTAAAAGAAAAACACATCTTACTCAATTTGTTAACATTAGTTGTTAATTTCTTTTTTTTTTTTTGAATATTTTTCATTCTATATAGGCATTCTTGTAATTTTGGAATAGCAAAGAGGCTGAGCAATTTTCCTGTACAACATATAAGGTTGAGTATTCAATTTTTGGAAAGGTAATTTTTTGATTATGCTTCATTCTATATAGACATTATGCAACAAATAATTTTGTAATTCTGGAACATGTTAAATTGCATATTATTTATGAAAATGCAAGTGTCTACATGTGCTTAGGAAGTATTGTAACACCCCGTTTTTCAAAGCGAGGGTGTATTTTTTTTTTCAAAAGGAATTAAAATAAAACAGAGAAATAAATAAGGTAACACCTTTGGATAAATAATTAAGTCATTATAATTTACAAGCAGCGGAAAAAGTTCTCAAAATATGAATTCAAAATATTTACATAACAAAGGTGGTACAGTCTTCCAGTTTAAAAATAAAAGCAACCCAAAAGAAAGACATATGTTCCCTCTGTATCAACCTAGTCTGATCATTTTACAAAACAACTAAACACCCTGAATGATCTCCACGCGCCCCGTGAGATCCTCCTAACGTAGCTCCAATCAAGCATTCCCATCCATAGGGTAAGAACCGGTAGGATCATCCTGGCTCTCATCTGAGGGCAAAGCCCAGATTTCCACAATAGTTGTAAAGGGTCACCAACCGAAATTAACAGTTAACACATAACATTTAAGCTTTTAAATGCACAATAACCTTTTCAACTTATCATACATCTTAGAAGGATTTTCCATATGCTAAAAGTTCATGTAATGCTTGCCAAATGTAAATGAAATCAAAAGAAAGTTCCCAATCCATCAAGTAATACATAACTGACCAAAACATTGATAAATTAATTGAGCAATCGATTATCTAATTCAAAATAAGAATTTCCACTAAGCCAATCGATTGGGAAATCGATTAAATGGATAATTGAGCCCCTGTATTAAAGCCAATCGATTTCCAAATCGATTTCCTGAAGGTTTTTAGTGAAGTTTGAACTCTGGGCTTAATTCAATTGATTGGGCAATTGATTGGGCAATCGATTGACAGCATAGCTGAGCCACTGACTTAATGCCCATCGATTGGGAAATCGATTTCCCTGCATATTCTTGCAAAAATACATAAACTAACTCAATCACATTCATACACAAATCCACATCTTAACACTTAGCATTTTCAACACAATCACAATGTCAACTTGAGTTTCGAAATCGTTTTACAATCTAACATACTATCACACAATTCCAAAACATAACTCTTAGTAAAATCAACACAATCACAATGACATCTCAAGTTCAAATACTCAATCATAAACTTGAATCAACACACTTACACACAATTTCAAAACATACCGCTTAACGGTTTCAACGCAATATCCACACAGACAAGATGAACCAACAAATCACATGGCATCACCTTGACTCGAAAAACCCAATACAGACAAAATGAACCAACAAATCACATGGCATCACTTTGACTTGACAATCTCAACGCAGACAAGATGAACCAACAAATCACATGGCATCACCTTGGCTCGACAATCCCAACGCAGACAAGATGAACCAACAAATCACATGGCATCACCTTGACTCGACAATCCCAACGCATACAAGGTGAACCAACAAATCACATGGCATCACCTTGGCGCGACAATCTCAACATAGACAAGATGAACCAACAAATCACATGGCATCACTTTGACTCGACAATTCATTTCTCCACAAAATCATTTTCACGACAACATTAAATAAACGCATATATTAAGAGATTCTCCATTCTTAATACTCATTTTACTTAATGATTTTCACAAACAAACACAAATTACGCAAACAGAAATATTAAGAGATTCCCCATTCTTAATACTCTTTTAACTCCAACGATTTTCAAAACAAACATTAAGTAAACAAGACATTAAGAGATTCCCCATTCTTAATTCTCATTTAACTTAAACGATTTTCCAAAACAAACATTAAGTAAACAAGACATTAAGAGATTCCCCATTCTTAATACTCATTTAACTTAAACGATTTTCCAAAACAAACATTAAGTAAACAAGACATTAAGAGATTTCCCATTCTTAATACTCATTTAACTTAAACGATTTTCCAAAACAAACATTAAGTAAACAAGACATTAAGAGATTCCCCATTCTTAATACTCGTTTAACTTAATGGTTTTCAAATTCCACGCAAAACAAACTCAAACATATTATCAAATCCAATCCACAACTCACACCAAAATACATCAAATCTTTTTTCCACACAAACAACACAAAACAAATCTCAAATTTCATCGGTATCAATTAAGAACACGTCAAAATCAACGAACACAAATCAACACAATCCACCCCTCAAACACACAAGTTTCATTTACTCAAAATCATACATAAAAGAGTTTAAATTCATTCACGACGAAACATTCATCAATATAACCAAAACCTAACTCTAAGATTTTACCCATAAAGCCTCAGATACATTTTCCCAAATCAATACTCTAACCCAAACAAAATTATTTTCCACACAACCACAAGTAAGTCCCTAAATGCAAACTAAAAGTTTGGAAGGAGCCCTTACCTTCACGTTAGATGTAACGTGCGATTACAGTACCGCAAGCAAATCCGGTAAAATCTCTGCTCGCAACGCCGCTTCCAAAGTTGGTCCCCTAGCACCGTAGCGTGGTAGTGAGCAACTTTCCCTTCTATCACTTCTTGAAAGGAGGCTTAGATCTAGATGAAACGGGGAGGTTTGTGTTTGACGGTTTTGAAATCCCTAAACCATTTTCCTTCGTTTTCGGATCAAAGAGGAAGAGTGAAGTTGAGAAATCCTTGCTTTCTTACCCACTAAGCTTTGGGTTTCTATTCTTGAGAAAAAAGGGAGCCACGAAAATGGAAAAAAGGAGAAGGAAGAAAGAAGAAGAAAGCTTGAGCGCGAGGCAGGGGGGTTCTCTTCCTTTGTTTTGTTTTCCTTTTTCCCTTTCTAACATATATACATATCTATTACTTATAATAATAATATATAATATATATATATATATAATAATTAAACCTAAACAAATAAATATCTAACAACTCTCACATCCATCACTTCACTCACATCTCAAACTAATTTAATAAAAATATCTACTCTCGTCGCAACTCAATTGTCAAATACAATTTTCAATAACCTGAGATATTTTGAACAAAACCGCCCAGAATTAAATTCTTCGAAAAATGATTTTAATCCAATTTCCAAAAATATATTTTCGGCCTTTAACTCACTAAATACCGAAAACTAGGTTAAAAGCCTAAGCAATTTAACACAAAATACCCTAAAATTGTATAACTTAGGATTTAAAATTACGGGTCTTACAAGTATGATGGTTAACTACTCAATTAGTTTATTTTATTAATTATAATGTATAGCATTTGCTTAATGATATTACAGAAAATGGATATCCATCAACGTCGTAGTTGGATGTATAATAGGCTAAATCCTAGTCGAAAGGGGGTATACTGATGCATTTCTAAATGGGTTAAATGAATTTGTGTCATTTGCAATCCAACAACCAGACATATCAAATAAAGAAATTAGATGTCCTTGTTTTGTTTGTAAAAACATTGATTTCTTAGACTTTGAAGTGGTTAAGGTTCATATTTTAAGGAAAGGGTTTAAACCTAACTACTGGTATTGGACATCTCATGGAGAAAGTGATCCATAGTTGCATGTAGAAATTAAGGGGGAAAAATCTGCACAAGAGCGACATAACAATTATTTTAATAGATTTGAAAACATGGTTTATGATGCTAATAGATTTGGGTTTATGAAGTGGTTTATGATGTTAATAGATTTGGATAGTTATAAGTTAATCTGAAGTAACCAATATTTTGTAATTTATTTTGACTAAATATATTATGTTTAAACTAAAATTTCATTTGTATTATTTTGAGTACTTACGAATATTAGTTAAATGTATTATGTTCTTTAATTATATACATTGATATGATTAACGTTTTCAAATGATTTTGGTGTTTGAATTTTTTAGATATTGAAAACAAATTAAAAAATTATTTTTATTGTTCTTTTGAACATTAAAGTAATATACTTAAAAAAAATGGTAATATTTAGAGACGTAATTGGTGATCAAATATTTAATAAAAATAATAATAATAATAATAATAATAATATATCATAAATTTTGTCTCTAAATCGGTCGCTAATGATATAAAAAATTAATTTAAAGTGGTTGCTAAATTAGTCTCAATAATCGGTCACAAAATGCAGTCACAAAATTCGGTCACTAGATTGGTTACTAAATTCGGTCACTAAATTCGGTCACTAAATCGGTCACTAAATTCAGTCGCTAAATCGTTCACTAAATTTGGTCGCTAAATTGGTCACTAAATTCGGTCGCTGATTTGGTCGCAACAGCTAGCGACTAACAGTTTACAAACCGATTTAAATTGGTCACTAATTCGGTCACTATTGGATTTAGTGACTGATTTTCGCCATTTAGTAACCGAAAATTTGGTATATGCAGACATATGGTATACATCGCACTATATTTTGGATTAGTTATTAAATGTCTTATTTCGAATATTTTAATTATTAACGAATTTTCAATTGTAAAGATTTGTTTAAAGATTTTACTATATTATCTCATTCAACCAATTAATTATATATAATTGATATTTTATTCTCTTATATAAATATGATGAATTTTTTTCCATCATTTTCATTTATCAAACACACATAACTAAGCGATACATTTTTCACTATTATTGTCTTTTTAATTCCTAATAATGTTTTAAAAATCAAACCAATAGTCGATTCGGTCAAAGTCTTGGATTAATGAGTAATTGGTTGAATAAGTAGAACACTAAAATTTTAAAAAGTCATGACAAATAAATTTTATACTTAAGAAATATTACAATATATTTATCTATTTTATAAGTAAAAAATTACTTAAAAAGTTAATGTATAAATTAATTCCAACATTACATATCTAAAAATAGATATTCAATCAAGCTCAGTCAAATGGTTATATAATACAACCTTGATATAGAGGTATTATCCATCTTTCTTTCTATCAGCAGTGATTAATTTAATGAATGGCGAATAACCCATTAATTTGATATTTTCTCATTTAGTGTTATTGTGCATCACCACCCATCTCTCTTTCGGTTAGCCTCATATCTGTTCTTTTCCCCCTACAATTATTAATTCAGCCCAATATTGTACTCAATTTGGGAAGATATTTATTTTCCATTTCTATCACAGTCACAAGAATATGTGTAATGATGTTTTATTTTCTTCTCTGCCAAAGGGGTACCAAGTAGCAATAGTCATAGTAAAAACAAAACTTGGTGCTATATAGAAATTGATCACCTTTTCATTAGAGTTCCTAACTTGAGTTTAGAGCTTTAACTTTAATCCTTTCAAGTGTTAAATTGCATCAGCCATCATGTAGTCTTAACCCCTCTATTGTGGTGCAGAGGAGTGTTAGTTAACATTTTGATTTTCATAATATTCATCTCATATGCAGTTAAATTGTCCAAGTCATTCAAAGTTGCTACTTGCTACTACTGTCATCACAGGGTTCTACATAATTTTGCAGAACTTTTGATTCATCTCATCCAATTTTTCATCAAGGTTATATTTTTTGCTTACTGTGACTTCAAATTTTGTCTTGGAAAATTGTATATAAGAATATTGTAGTGTCCATCCAAGTATCAAACAATTTTTTGATTGCTTGTGATAAAGCGATGAATCATTAATACCCCGTAAGAACTAACATTTTAGTAATTAGAGGAAGTCACTTCAGTTGTCAAAAACAACCTATTTAACATAAGGTTGAAACATTCTGCTGCCACTGTAACATTATAAGCATGTACAGATGCAGAAATTCAATAGACCGAATGTGGTATTTTGTAGAAAAATAAAAAGTTAACAAATACCATTAAGGTATTATTTAAGAGTTATAAGAAGTAAATGTGATATCAAACATTTAGAATTCCATAGTATAGCTTTGGTAAACTTACAGTGTCGCCGACTGTGATTTTTACGATCTAAATTTGATACCGATCATTTAGAATTCTTGTCAACAAAGATCCATTATTTTAATATTAAATAACTATTAAAATGCATAATTTTTAAAATAGAATTAAAATCAGTAAAAGAAAATGATTCTATTATAATTTATCTTTGATCAAATTCTATTATTATATTTTTGACTTCAGTTATAAAATGGAAAGGTGATAAAATCAATATGGAATATAAACCCAGTTTTACAGGCATTTATTTTTTTTACCGAAGTTAACGTTTTTTATTATATATTAAATCAAACAAATAAAAAACTGTTGTGTTTACGTTTACTATGTAAGACTAGTTCCTCTTACTCTTTAATTGGTAATTTCTTTGTATAATTACATACAATGACATAACCCTTGATGAAGAGGGACGGGCCCAATATAATGATATAACACTTTCTCCAAGCCCTTGTTTGTCTTCCCCTATATGTCGCTGATTACAGGCACACATAACATATTATTAACTTAATATATCAATTACGTAGTTCACATTATTTCTCTAAATCTAAATATTAAATTTAAGTTATTTTAATTTTGTAATTCTCACCTTACTTTAACGACCTTAACCACGTGCGACTGTGCATCGGCACGGTCTTACACTCATGCTATTGAAATTAAATATATCCAGCAACTGTAATTTAGACAGTAATTTTAAATTATAATTATTTTAAGTAAATATTAGAAAGACTATCATCATAGATTTTTATTGTAAAACAAGCTGCTCCATCAAGCATCTCAAATTATTATCGGAGCTTCCACCTTCCCTAACAGCATCAACCGCCGCTCGCTGCAATTTCAACACCCGACACATTTCCTCTCCTTTCCCACTAACCGACTCTGCCAAAACTCTACCTAACTCATCTGAGTCGGGAACACTTTCTCCACCTTCACACACTTTCTTTCCCACTTTCCATTCATCCACAACCAACGTCGCATCCACAAATTGATCCGCGGTCATTGGCCATGCAATCAACGGCACCCCAGCCACCACCGATTCCAACACCGAGTTCCATCCACAGTGACTCAAAAACGCACCCACAGCCCTATGTCTCAGTATTAACACCTGCGGGGCCCACCCCTTAATCACAAGTCCTCTACCAACAACAGCATCTTCGAAACCCAAAGGAACACCACAGTTAACCTTTTTTTCATTTTCCTTGTTTTTCCTTACACCTTCTTTTATTGACCATATAAAATGGACCCCACTTTTCAACAACCCGAATGCAATAGCATCCGTCTGATCCTTGGTAAGAATAGTTAGACTACCGAAACAAACGTAAACCACTTTCCGATCTTGTCGTTTATCAAGCCATGAAACGACGTCGTTTACTAAAATAGAACTAGATCCACCTCTCTGGACAGCCATACTAGAGAAATTGTCCACAGGGAGTAACGGTCCAACCGCCCACACACGATTATGACCCAACTCCGTTTTCAGATAATCAAGATAAGGCTTTTCTAACTCATCAAACGAGTTAAGAATTAGTCCCCAGCTTTGAATATTACAAAGAAACCAATCTCTAAGTTTATCTGAGTCAGGATCCCCAGCAACGTAGCTACGATACAAAGGAGAAACTTGCCACCAAGGGTATTTTGGGGAACTCGGAATATTGTGATAGAAAACTACCTCGTTTTGGTCTTCGGGATTTACACGCGTTGGGAGATTTTTCCAGAGGAAGCACATGGTGGAGAAGGCGAAAGCAGCGGAAGGGGAGAAAACGAGTCTTCGAATGTTGAGTTCGGAAGCGAGGTTTTGTGTCCAACCACAGAACATGTCTGAGATGATGTAGTGAGGAGGTGAAGGGTGAGAGTTGAACCAATTGAGAAGAGGATGGCGAAGATCTGAAAAAGCGATCATTATGTTACGAATGGAGTTTGGCATGTCTTGTACGTTTTCGACACCAGGGGGGATCAATGGGTGAGAAGGGAAAGGGAGGATTAATGGGTGGATTATTGAGGGGTGGGAGTTGAGGAGAGGGGTTAGGAATGTTTGGTTTTTTGGGGTGGTGAGAATGGTGATAGTGAGGTTGTTTTTGTTGGTGGAGGCGAGTTTGTGAGTTAGGTCGAGGAGGGGTATCATGTGGCCTTGAGC
Organism: Cicer bijugum; assembly: GCA_037974875.1. Taxonomy (NCBI): domain Eukaryota; kingdom Viridiplantae; phylum Streptophyta; class Magnoliopsida; order Fabales; family Fabaceae; genus Cicer; species Cicer bijugum. The sequence goes on along the minus strand of JBBPBT010000072.1, from coordinate 4,993,496 downwards.
TGGGAATGGAATCACCAGTATGTGTGGCGGAGGGTTGGTGTCGCTGCTTTGAATTGTCATGGTGGATTGGGTTGGGGAAGGAGAGAAATGGTATACAAATTGAATTAGAAGATGATAGTAGTCGTATATAAAATCATTTGAGTGAATATTCGAGAGGTGGCTCGATGTTTAACCACAACAATTACCTAATTTTTTTTGTTTGCTTTAATTGTAGTTTTAGTCCCTATATTTTAATTGAATCTCGAAAGTAGTGTCTCTATTTTATTTTTATCTAGTTTTGGTCTCTCAAACATAATTTTAGTCTATATTTTTATGAAATTTTATTTTTTTCATTTATTTAAATCACATTATGCCTCAAGATCTCATTTGCAACAATCATACGTGAAATCTATTATTGTGTAGTACAACTTTAAAATGGAGGACTACTTCCGCGAGTCAGCTTATAGCATAATACGGTATAATATTTATATATAATTTGATAAAATCAAAATAATTATACTACTCATATTTTTAGATGTGTATCGTTGTCAACTCAATTATTAGTTGAATTAGTAATTGATCAAAGTTGATATATCAATACTGAAAATCAAACATCGTCAATTTAAACAATGAAATCACAAAGAAAAATATATGAAAGAAAAATTTAATTTATGTAAAAACTATTAATTTAGAATAAAACCAAAAAAACATGAGCACATGGGTGATTCTGAGTCAAAAAATGACCCGAACCACCCCTTCCATTGACGGAAGAAGAAGAGAAACTTAGAAAAAAAAATGTGAAATTAGTACTAATATATCTTTCTACAAAGTGATTGTCATGTGAAGCTTTTGAGCAATTAGTATTAACGGTTAATTGATTTTCAATGTCTCAAATATAATTGTCACCACGAGAAGGAGAAATAAGTATGTAATGTACTATTTTTTTTTTCCTTCACCATGATTTTATCCTATGAAATTTTGATAGGTAAGATTTTTTACGAGGTTGTTCTCTCATGAATGATAAGTACTCTTTTTCTTTCACTAGATTTTTTTCCATTGAGTTTTTTCTAATAAGATTTTAATAGGACATGTCTTAACAGACATTGAAGGGAACGTGTTACAAATATTTTATATTAATATGTGTTCATTCTCTTTAGCCTTCTACATTCTTTAATATCTATGACATACATAGTGATTTACTATTTCCTAATGAACTATGCTAATTGTTAGTGACTTCCGTGATTTTAATGTAATTAGTCATGTACAATAAATTACAAAACTTATAAATAAGACTTATGTGACGTTGTATTGTATACATTATGAGATAGAATATAAAGATTATAGTCTTCTTTATTCTCTCGTTCATATATTTTATATTTCTCTCGTCCATGTATTTTATTCTATATCTTACTCAATAGTTAATTTCATATGAATAAGTTAATTATAAACCTAAAAATAATTAATTAATAAATTAATTAATTAATAAAAAATCCAACCATGCATATTGATTTTCAACTACTAATTTTGGTATCTTCAATCACATATTTTCTAATCTGCATTCAACTAAACCCACCCACACATTTCATCAACCTAATTTAAAAGAAATATCAACACTTGTCTATAGAGCTCTCAATAAAACTCCAAACTATGTGAATTGCGGTCAATAATTAACTGATTTATCAAATTCACAGCTCTGCTTATCTATAACCTTCTCAATCTATTGAGCTAAGTCCATTATTGAGGCCAAAATCAAAATTTAACATTGAACCAACTCATAGTCGAGCTGTGCAAAATTTCATAAGAGAATGTTTTTTATCTTCTTAATTTCAAAAATCTCTCATATCCAAACAACAATCAATAAGATCTACCCATAAACCAAAAACCTCTTTTTTTAAATCAAATTTATAAACTAATTTTTAAAATTAAAATATAAAAGTGTTTCAAATTGAGAAGTATGAAATTAAAACAATTTCATCAGCCTCATCTAGAAGTATAAAAATACGCTACACTTTTTAATTCTATTCATAAAACAATTTTTTCTTTTCTAAAATTTAAAAATTTCAAAACTTGTTTGACTATACCATTTTCTAATTTTTCAAAACAGTTTAATTTACTGTTTTTAAAAGTAAAAAATCGGAACTGATAAAACATGTGTCGCTTTTTACCTTTTTCTTTTTTCATACTTGAAATCAAAACAAAAAATATTGGGAAAAGCCGCTCTTTTGATTTTTATCATTAAAAATACAGTATCGAAGATGTAGTAGGAGGAGACTAGTCTCACACTTTCATGCATCACAATATTTATCCATTTAGCACACACTTTCCAAAGTTTTTTGTTCACCAAATAGAATATAAAAAAAATTAAACTTTTAAAAAATTGAAAACACAACTTTTAATGTATTTTTACCTTAACCCTTCAATTTTTCCAGAGAAGATGATCCTTGAAATTCAAAGGTTAGTCAAAAAAATAAATTATAAAGTATGATAAAATATTATTCAAGTGAATTTGAGCTTCAATTCTCCTAAATCATTTTTTTTTCTAATTAGGGCTCCTTAACAACTCAAGATAATTTTTTTTCTTGACAAACACTTACAATTTAATATATCACAAAATTGTTATTATAAATTCTATATCAATTATCATTTATATTTATTATATTTTTTAAGTTTAAAGATATTTTTATTCCTTACAAATATATTTCATTTAGATTTTAATCTCTGTAATTTTTGTTTTTTGATTAACCTTTACAAATTCTAACAAGTTTTAAAGAGGTCTTTTATAAAATTTTTTAGTAAAAAAATAGTGACATGATTAATTTTATATAATAATTATAATAATATACATATAATGAATAATTATTACATATTAATGACCAATGTATATTTTCAATGTCAATGTATCTCTACACCCTGTACACATTTCACTACAGGATATATTAATTGATTTCCATAGTTGCAATGAATTGTTCTTTCTTTCAATTTCAATACATGATTTCCTTCCCAATGTATCTATGAACATGTCACTATAATTATGCAATAATGGTTTTCTATTATTTCAATGCATTGTTCTTTATTCCAATTCCAATACACATATCTCTTTCAATGTACCTATTCACATCACACTATGGAATACATTAATTATTTTTTATATTTCTAATTTGTTTTTCCTTACTTCTAATTTCAAAATATCTTTCTCTTTCCAATGCATCTCGACTAGGCATGGCAACGGGGTGGAGCAGGGCAGATTTTGCTTCCTCTACACCTGCACTCGACTAATCGGGGAAAGCTCGCACCCGCCCCCGCCCCCGTTTCATAGCGGGTATAAAATTTAGACACCCATCATCGTCCGTACCCGCACCCACTCATATATATAAAATTATAAATTAAAAAATCATTTTTGTTATAATAAAATAATAATTATTAAATAATAATAAAATTAAAAAAATATTTTCTATAAAAATAAAATTATATTTTTTAATATTTTAAAAAATATTAAATATATTTGATATATATATATATATGTACATAAAATTTAAAAATTGAAATAATATTACTTGCGGGGCGGATGCAGGGGGCGGGTGCGGGGTGGATATCATCACCCCCAAACCCGCCCCCGCCCTCGAAGTTTAATGTCGGGGATAATCCGCACCCGCACCCAATTAAAACGGGTTTTCCCCGCCCAAATCAAGCGGGCTCGGGTGGGTACCCGCGGATGCCGATTTTATTGTCATTCCTAATCTCTACACATCTCACTATGAAGATGCATTAATTGATTTCCATACTTCTAATGTATTTTGGGATTTCTTAATTGAAACCTTAATAAGAGGTACTAATGAAGGAAATCCAACATAGGGGAGTTGTATGGTCGTTAGAAGCCATATACGAATTGGAGATTCCGCCCTGGGTGCATGTTGATGGTTGTGAGCCGGGAGCTGAGAATAACCATAGTTTACGATAACACTCTAAAGTAACAATGTCAATTATAAAGAAAGGGGTTTGAATTATAATTACCCCATTTTAAAATTCCTGTTAAAAATTAAAGTTTTTAACTCAAGATTGATCTTGGTTACCAATGAATAACGTTCTTCGTTAGTGGAAAGAAAACAACAATATTAACTTATCAATATAAAAACTAATTATAAGACAAAAAGTAATTAGAGATAAGGAAAGAGAAATCACACAAGGATATATCTTGGTTCACCCAACACGTGTTATGTCTAGTCCTTGCAATTTTGAGATTTTCCACTAAGTGCTCAAAGCGAGAATGTTATTGGTTTTCACATAGCTTTCACAGATCAATCTTGATCTATTACAAAGTTCTACCTTTCTACCTAGAAAGGATTTCTACAGCTTACCTTAAACTATTTTAGAAATGAATTTACAAGCTCCCTTTTAAATCATTAAAGGATTTTTACACACTACTTAAGCTATATCAACAATATAGCCTTGAGTTACAAAGTAATGATTTTTGAGATTGTTAGAATATGAGTATACTCAACTCTTGTTTGAGAATATATTCTAGATTTTAGAACTCAATAAGTACTAATTCTAATATCACAATAAGAATATAATTGAAACTTGGAATGGTTGAGAAGCTCAAGAGGATTCGAGTATGATTTAATAAGTGATGTTTTTCTTGGCACTTTGAGCTATGATATGTTCTTCATTGTGAGGCCTTATTTATAGGCTTCAATAGATCTTATGAAAACTCATTTGACTGTTGGAAATAGTCCGATTGTCATGACGAAGTAAATGGATAAGATCAGTAATAAAGCAAGAATGTTCTTGCTTAAAACAATAATGTTCATGTGAACCAATAACGTTATTCAAATAATGTTATGATCTTGATAGTTGTCTGAAGTGATCCCACCGCTTGAATCACGTGTGCAGGTCTGCTTGAAAGTACACCATCATTGTCGTTTTCAGCCTGTCAATTTGTACTTGCACTTGCATAACTTAGAGAATGATCTTGCTTTATGTATTTTGTGAAGCAAGGTGTTTTGCCTTTAAATTGTGGAGTAATTCATGCTTAGATTGATCCTTGTATATTTCTGATGAAGATATGGAATTAATTACAATTCTTGGATCTAATCATTTATATAGAAATCTGATCATTCTTGCTAATCTACAGATGTTGAGAACGTTCTTTGTTTTCCAGAAATATGTCAAGAACGTTCTTCGTTTTATTGAATTGGTTTTCTTTATTTTAATAAGATCAACTTTATAATGCTTGATACCTATCTTGTTTTAACACAATCAAATACACATGTTAAATCCCAAAACACTTAGAGTAATAATTAGAAGTCTTAATTAACCTTTTGTTTAATTATCATCAAAATATTAATTTGGGATTTTGTCTCAACAATCTCCACTTTTTATGATGACAAACATGTTAATTCATATTTTAATTTTGATTCTAATAATAATTTAGAGAGCTTTTTAGTGAAAAACTCCCCCTCATTATGAGCAACCAAATAATAATTTTTCGTTGATATAACAATAAAGTTCTTGATCATACAAGTGGTTTTAAAAAAAAATACAGAAGTAGTGATACAAAAAGAACTTATGATCTTACTTAACATCTAAATAACTTCGCCCCCTTTGTCATGGCAAAATGGAATAGGAGAGTAATCTAAAGCTAAATCAGAAAGACGACGAAAGGGAATACATATCAAAAGATGGAGACAAGGGCGACTGAGTTATGTCTGGAAAAGTTGGAGGAGAATTAGGCATGCAAGAATCAAGTCCGAGCTTGGGAGTAAGTTGGGTAGTCATCCAGTCCCGCAAAATAACTTGCTTGCCTAACGATGATAAACTAAAGAGCAACAAACTTTTTGGGGATTTCCTTTTATGTCTTTGATGTTTCCCTTTCCATTTTGCTCCTTTTAAATGGACACTAATCATCTTCAATTGGAGTGGATAGAGGAGTATTGTGAGATGGTGCAACAGTGGTACAAAATGAGGACAAGGTGGCAAATGAGATATTAATGTGAGGAAGAGAGTTTGTAGGAGCGGAATGAAGAGGCACAGATGGAGCAACTATTTTCGAATCTAGAAAAACCAGATATTGGCTTATTCCAAAGATGGAGGAAGTTATTTTTTGTGGTGACACAAATGCTGGTAACATTAAGGAGTTGTGCTGGATTTGAAGTGGAGAGCATAGATTACCTTTAGAGGATGGATTGGTGTGGAAATATATAAACTGTAGGGGAGACTTGATCGAGGGCGAGATTCAAATTTTGTGGAATAATAGGATATAAAGAACATTCTTGATGTGAAGATTTCTCATCATTGGTGTTGATAGAAGAGGTATGTGCAAACCTTTTTCTTTTAGTGGTAGAATGATTGAAAGTTGATTTTGGTGAGGGTGGAATGGTAGGTATTTATTTAATGTGTGAAATGTTCTTTGAGGAGAATTTTGATATCTTATTGTTAGAAGATTTAGTCAACAAGGGGAAATGAAAATGCCTGAAAATTTTGGAGAAAACATACCATAAGGAACAATGTTTCTTTTATAATCGTTGTTGATTGCGACAATCATGTGTTGGATTATCAGGTAAGGAAAATTCAACTTCTTGCAATGAAATAGATTATATATGACTAGTGTGTCATTATTAGAACAAATTCGTGGCTGCCACAATGGGGAAGGATTAAATGTTGACTTATACAGTTAAATTTTTTTGGAAGGGGTTTTAGGCCAGCTAAGAAAAAATTTGTAGATCCATCAATGAATAACTCTTGAAACACTTCATCATTGGTAGTGTTTTAGGTCGAGTATCAGTTTTTTCCAAAAACTGTTGGTCCTTCAGATGACAGTTTAAGAATATCAACAAGAATCAAAGGATCAAAACGAATTTCAATACCCCTTTTGTCTTGACACAATGGGAGATTTATATGCAAAACCTTCAGCTTTGCAGTAAAACGCTCGAATGACATCAGGGTAATAGCAATCATATGTTTTAAGAAAATTAGTCCATCCAAGGGCATTAGTGTGGTATTGAATGAAGATTCCTTCGATTTATAGGTTTTCAAAGATAAAAACCTTACCAATGCCAATAGGTCGTTGAGCCCATTTCTCAGTATAAAGTTTTTGAAGTTTTGAAGGAATCAAAGGAGGAATGAGGATTTTGGAAGAAGAAGGTTTGGTTGAGGGTTTTGTGGTTGCTAGTTTGGAAGTTTTTGTTGTTTGTGGGTTGGAGTTTTGAGTGGAGAATGTTCTTGGGTTGAGGGTTTGGAGGAAGAATGTTACGGGTTTGAAGTTTTCTTTATTTATTTTTTAGGGTGTTTTAATTTCGTAGAGGCTAGAAACTGAGAAAGTGTTGAAAACGAATTGGACTCAGGAATCGTTGTTTTAGTTTTAGAAGGAGTGGTTTTGGATGAACTCACTTTGGAAGGAAGTTTTGGGGATTTTGAAGGTTCGAAGGGTTGTGATGTAAGAGCAGATTTTGATTTGGGAATTTGTGGTGGTGGTGAGAGCTCAAACTCATCATCCAAAATTGTATAAATCATTGTGTCTATATTTTTGGATTTGGAAGTACCACACTTGCCAAGACTCGCATTGATCTTCTCTTAGAAGATGAAGTACTTGAACTAGGGTTGATTGGTTTACAAAGATGGGGTGGAGCTTGACAGATTGAAGGAAGAAGACATTGATACAATGGAGGAAGAATGGTGGCAAGATACACTAGTGTGATTGGTAGGAGGCTTGTCTCTAGAGACGAAGACATGTAGTTAGAGAATGTTCTCTCTAAAGATGAATGTGGAGGTGTTGGTCTTGGTGAAGGTGATGGTAAACGAGCTGGAGATGATGAAGGTGTTGGTGAACTAGGATTCTTGCGTGCTGCTGCTTTGGTGCGAACCATTTTTTTCAAAAAAAAAAAGAGAGAGTTGAGGATGAAGGGGACAAAGAGATGAACTTTTTCATAAAAAAGGACGAAGTTGTTGTTTAGTGGAGAAAAATGGACGATTTTGAGTTTTTGCAGTTAATTTGTTAGTGGAGATAGTGCCACACGTGTGAGTAGTTGTTACCTTTTGTAAAAGAGGAAAGTGAAGATGATGTGGCAGCACAAACATGAGTAGTTGTTATATTTTATAAAGTAGCACACATTTCAGTTTTAAAAAGCTGATTTTTAAATTTTTTCATGATGAAAACGAAGAATGTTCTTGAGCTGTTTGATGCAAACAAACTCAAAACAGAGAACGTTCTTCATTGTGGCCATAATATTTTGGTTTTAATTTTATCGATTATGAGGGGGATTTCTAACGATTTTTAATCGTTCTTTGATAGAATTAAAACTTTCTTCAACATGAGACTTTGTAAAAATGTCAACTAACCGATTCTTTGTATCAACAAAGATTAATTCAATTTCTTTTTTATTCACATGATCCCTAATAAAATGATGTTTTATTTCAATATGTTTGGACCTTGATTGCTGAATAGGGTTCTTAGATAGATTAATGGCACTAGTACTGTCACAATAGATTTGAATATGAGAATATCTTAGTGACAAGTTTTCAAATTGATTTTTGATCCATAAAACTTGGGAGCAACAATTTACTGCTGAGACATATTCAGCATCAGTTGTTGGTAGGGCAATCGTGTTTTGCTTTCTACATGACCAACTTATGAGTGCTTCTCCTAGGAACTGACATGCACCACTTGTGTTTTTTCTTTTGATCTTATCACCGACATAATAAATATCAAAATAAGCTACAACATAAAAAATAATGTCAGACGTACTTGCAGTTAAATATAGTAATGAATCAATCATCCCTCTATATTATTTTTCAGAAATTGATTGTCCATTTTCATCTTTGTCTAATGAAGATGATGGATGCATGTGAGTAGTCATAATTTTGGCTTCACTCATTTTATATTTTGATAAAAGATCATTGATATATTTTTCTTGACATATGAAAATTCCATCTTTATGTTGCTTTATTTGTAAATCAAAAAAATATCTCAATTCTTCCATCATGCTCAGTTCAAACTCACTTTGCAGGAGATTTGAAAAATCGTCACACATTTTTTAATTTGAACAATGAGTAGATCATTCTTATTTGTTTTATTAAAAAATGTTGTGTCAATATTTCCTCAAAAAATTCATTTTTGATCAAAAAGGAACTTAATCTTTCATACAAAGCTCTAGGAGCTTGCTTTAAACCATATAAGGCTTTGGTGAGTTTAAAAACATAATTTGGTTTATTTTGATCTTCAAAACCAGGAGGTTGACAAACATAAACTTGTTAATTTAAAAATGCACTTTTAACATCCATTTGAAATTTTTTGATATGTTTATCAGATGCATATGCAAGAAGAATTTGTATGGCCTATAACCTTGCAATTGGAGCAAAGGTTTCATCATAGTCTATTCCTTCTTGTTGATTATAACCTTGAGCAACTAACCTTGCTTTCTCTCTCACAATCTTTCCTTCTTCATCTAGCTTGTTTCTGAAGACCCATCGTGTTCCAATTATTGTTTGATCTAGTGGATATGGGAAAAGGGCCCATACTTCATTCTTCTCAAATGGAATAATTTCTTGTTTCATTGCATCTATCCAAGATTGATCAACGATAGGCTCTTTGATGGATTTGGGTTCCATTTGGGATATCATTGTCATGTTGCTGTTTACATCATCTTTAAATGACACTATTGTTCTAATGCCATCCGCTGTATCTCCAATGATTTGATTATGAGGACGATCACCTATTAGTTTCCAACTTATAGGAGGAATTTGAAATGAAGAGTGTTTATCAATCTCGCTTTTCTTGGGAACAATCTGTTGGGACTGTCTAGATTGTTCTTCCTCCTCGTCATCTTTCTTTTTTAAATCAAGATCATCAAACTCATCAAATAATATGTGCATACTTATTTCAACAATTTTGTTTTTTCAATTAAAGATGTGATATCCATTAGATTCTGTTGAATATCCTAAAAATATTGCTTTGTCGGATTTTGCATCAAATTTTCTGAAGTTATCTTTGTTGTTTAAGATATATCAATAACAACCAAAGATGTGAAATTATGAAATGTTTGGTTTCTTATTTTCGATATCTCATAGAGTTTTTTGTTTATTATTTTTCTAATGGAAATACGATTTAAAATGTAGCAAGAAGTGATTATAGCTTCAGCCCATAAATACTTTTCAACATTTGATTCCTCCAAGATTGCTTTTGCCATCACTTGTAAAATTCTATTTTTTCTTTCAACAACTCCATTTTATTGAGGAGTTCTTACACAAGATAAATTATGAGAGATGTCAAGTTCATCAAAGAAAAATGTTTTAAAGGATGCATTTATGAATTCCCTTCCATGATCACTTCTTACAGCGATTATATTGAATTCCTTTTTGTTTTGAATCTTTTTACAGAAGTTTTTGAAGGCATCAAATGCATCATCCTTATGTTTTAAAAATAGTACCCATGTGTATCTAGAAAAATCATCAAAAATGACAAATATATATTTCATACCTCCTAGACTAGTGGTTTTGATGTGACCAAATGATCAATGTGAAGTAGTTTAAGAGATTTTTTAGTTGATATAAATTCTTGAGTGAAAACTAATTTTAACTTGTTTTCCCTTTGCATAAACTTCACATATTTTATCTTTTTCAAAATTTATTTTAGGAAGTTTTCTAACAAGATCTAATTTTGATAAATTTGAAATTGTATTCGTACTCGCATGTCCCGTTCTCTTATGCATATCCATTTGTCTTTATTTATGGACTCACATGTTTTTTCTTTCTAGATGCAAAAAATATAATTTCATCAAAATTTTCCATTCTCATTTCACATGTGTTTGGTTTGAAAATAACCTCAAAACCATTATCACAAAGTTGTCTAATCCTTAGAAGTTCGTGTTTCAATCCTTCAACATATTGAACATCATTGATTTTGGAAGAATTTAATTTACCTATGATACATTTGCTTTTGATTTTTGCTTGATCATTATTCTCAAATGTTATGGAACTTCCATCCTTTTTGATAAAGGACATGAAGCAATTTTTATCACCCGTCATATATCTTGAACATCCATTGTCCAAGAACCATGGTTTTTTCTTGACATCTTGAAACCCAACCTGCATGATTTGTATGATCTCTTTAAGTTTATCATTCATCTCTGAGTTGAGATTCTTTCATATTTTGAATGATCTCTTTAAGTTTATCATTCATAGTATGAGATTTCTCTTTCTCTTATTTTTCCTTGTGAAATTTATCTTTAAAGGAACTACATAGCAAGTTATCAAATTCTTTTTCCATTTGTTCACATAAAAGACAAGGTTCAGAATTTGTTACCTCTATGTTTTCAGTGTTTGCCATCAGACACAACCTAGCTTCTTTAAGTTCATTTGTTTCTAATTCATCATAATCATCCCAAGTCACCATCATTGATTTCTTCTTGAAATGAAATTTCTTTGGTACTCTTTTGTTCAAGGGACATTCAGTTTTATAATGTCCTTATTTGTTGCATATGAAACAAGTGATTTTACTTTTATCTGCTTCACTTTTGAAATCCTTTTTATCTGGATATCCTTTTAGATCTGATATCTTCTCCTCATCATTCTCTATATCTTTCTTGTGAGGAGAACAATATCTTTATCATCTTCTTGGCTATCTTCTAAATCACTTTGCTCATTTGATTGTTGAATGTTTGGTGAATTGTAAGATGGCTTTAATGCTATTATTTTGCCTTTCTTTACATGTTTATCTTCCTGTAACAACATTTCATGTGCCCTTAGAGTTCCAATAAGTTCTTCCAAACCTAGTACCTTAAGATTCATTACTTGACTTATACAAATTAAGATTTTCCAAGAGAACATATTTCGTTCACTATGGTTGTGAATCTTGAGTACATTTCATTGATTGTCTCTCCTTTATTCCTTTCAAATAATTCAAACTTACGTATGCCAATGTCAATTCTTGTTTCCTTAACATGGCTTGTTCCTTCATGGTGAGTTTGCAATGTGTCTCATACTTTCTTTGTTGTATCACATTTATCTACTCTCTCCTTTTCTTCCCTGCTTAAAGCATATGATAAAAATAATTGAGCATTTTAGTTTAGAAGTACCTTAGATTTTTCATCTATTGTTCAATTTGCTTCTTTCTTTTTACCAGGTGTTGAATTGATTGGATCCACTCTTGGTATGAAATCTCCATCTATGATGATGCACCACATACCAGTGTCCTGTGACTTTAGAAACAACTACATTTTTCTTTTCCAGAAGTAATAATATGAGCCATCAAAGTATGATGGTCTGTTTGATAACCCTCCTTCAACAATGTATTTTGCTTTTGACATTATCTTAAATCTTTTTCTCTAACACTTTTTGGGTGTTTAATCTTTAGAGACTAATTATAAGGAAAATGGGTTTTGAATTATAACTGCCCCTTTTTAAAATTCCTGTTAAAAATTAAAGTTTTTAACTCATGATTGATATTGGTTACAAACGAAGAACATTCTTGGTTAGTTGAAAGAAAACAACAATATTAACTTATCAATATAAAAACTGATTATAAGGCAAAGAGTAAATAGAGATAAGGAAAAAGAGAACCACACAAGGATATATCCTAGTTCACCAAACATCGGTTAAGTCCAACCCTCACAATTGTGAGATTTTCCAATAAGTGCTCAAAGCAAGAACGTTCTTGGTTTTCACACAGCTTTCATTAATCAATCTTGATCTATTACAAAGTTCTACCTTTCTACCTAGAAAGGATTTCCACAAGTTACCTAACACTATTTCCGAAAGGATTTTACAAGCTATCTTTTAAATCATAAAGGGAATTATATACACTACTTAGGCTATGTCAATAATATAGCCTTGAGTTACAAAGTAATGATTTTTGAAATTGTTAGAATTTGAGTATGCTTAACTCTTGTTTGAGAATAGATTCTAGATTTTAGAACTCAGTAAGTGCCGATTCTAATATCACACTAAGAAAAGAACATAACTGAAACTTAGAATGGTTGATAAGCTCAAGAGGATTTGAGTATGATTGTATGAGTGATTTTTTGCTTGGCACTTTGAGACTTTATTTATAGGCTTCAATAGAGCTTATGACATATCATTTGGCAATTGGACATAGTCCAGTTGTCATGAGTAAGTGAATGTATAAGATCAACCATAAAGCAAGAATGATTTTGCTTTATGTATTTTGCAAAGCAATGTGTTTTTCCTATGAATTATGGAATAATTTCTTGCTTAGGTTGATCCTTGTATATTTCTGATGAAGATATGAAATGAATTTCAATTCCTAGATCTAATCTCTTATATAGAAATATGACCTGTAACACCCCGGCCCTCCACCGTTACCGGCTGTGTTACCTCACGATCTTCTCGCCCCCCCCTTTCCCTCATGGAAATCTAGCGAGTTTTTTTCCTTCCGTGAGATTCGAGCCCGATACATAGGGGATAAGTACCACCTCCTCAAAGATAGCTCAATTAATTGGTAGTGGAATATTTGAGGAGGGCGGTACTTATCCCCTAAGTACCGGGCTTGAATCTCACGGAAGACAAAAACTCGCCAGATTTCCATGAGGGAAAGGGGGGGAGGAGGCGAGAAGATCGTGAGGTAACACAACCGGTAATGCTGGGGGGCCGGGGTGTTACAGAAAAAGACGCTGGAGGGCCGGGGTGTTACACGATCATTCTTATTAATCTACATATATGGAGAACATTCTTCGTTTTCCAGAAATCTATCAGGAATGTTTTTCGTTTTATTGATTTGACTTTCTTTATTTTAATAATATCTTATTTGTAATGCTTGATACTTATTTTGTTTTAACACAATCAAATAATTCCTTTCTTAGGTTGGTTGATCATGAACAAGGTCAACACCTTTTTCCATTTAATTTTTGTTTTCAACTAATTAAACTGAATTGACCTTAAATTTTAACACATGTTGTGACTACTGTTCCTATTTTAATAACAAATGTGAAGCATTTCTATACAAAAAAGTGCATAATATATAATTGTATTTATCAAATATTGAGATAAGGCAAAATAAGGTATATGTTCGTATGTTAATCTGTGATCACCCTTCTTATCATGACAAAAACGAAATAACAAATTAAATGTCTTGATCTCTATTAATCTTTAGAAGCTTCATCACTTAATATATGCTTAGATCCTTTATCATTTTGAACTTGTGCAAGAAAACTGGGGTGGATTTCATGATGTATTCTCACCTAGTGCTACTCAAAGTCCTCAGTTTGATATTTTGATTGATTTGATATATTTTTTGTTTGGCAATAAACCATTCAAAGTTCTTATTAATTGTATTTTCAACAATATTTTCTTCATGTTATATAATGGAGATATACGTGATAATATCTTTTGTAATTTTATATTAGATTTATATTTTTTTGAAAGTGAAGTATGTTTCTTCTTCAATGATATTGTAGACTAATGAATAGTAATGATATTGAGATCATCAAAATAATAGTTTCAAAATGAATCATGAAAGGAAAACACATGTTAAGTGAGTGGAACATATTAATCTTTTTTTAATAATTCACGTTTTGATTGTAACAAAATATTTTAACCTATAAAATTTTAATAAATTTAAAATTTAAACATGAAATTTCACATTATTTTATTAAAATAGGAACAGTAGTAATTTATATTATATGGGTATATGGGTTCACCCGTGCATTACATGGGTTCACCATCTTATATTATTTCAATTTAATTTAATGAATTATTTGACTCTTCAAAAGGATTATCCTTCTACATTTTTATTTCTTGCTTATTCTTTTTCACCTCATAACTATTGGGAGGTTTAAAACTACATTGAACGTATGTGGTAATATCCTTTTGATATATATAAAACAACTTAACTTTTATTTAACTAAAAAACTTTTTAAACTTATATTATTTTGGGTTACAGAGAGAGATTTCAAGTATTGATGATTAGTGTTTAATTTTTTAAAACTGTAGCATCCCTTTAATTCTTTTATATTAATATATTAAATAATAAATACTGATCAATTTGCACAAACATTATCATCTTCGCAACCGATGATTACATATCACTAAATTTATATGCATTTCACGATGCAAATGAAACCTTCTTATGAAGTTTAATACTCAACGTGTTCCCTTGCACACAATTTTGGTCGAACTTTAATACTCAACGTGTTCTCTTGAAGATAGTGATATAAAAAGCATGGAAAAACCCATCATCCAATCGAAAGAAAATTATTTTGGTCCAATATTTAGTTAGTTCAATATATATCTTAATAGTAGATTATCATATATCCACTAAAAAAGTTTGATGAAGTTACCCAAATAAGTTGTCAAAAGTTGAATGATTTGAAGTGTATCCAATTTTTTTTAGTCACAAAAAAATGTCTAGTTTTTAATATTAGTTATTTATTTTATTTAATTGGAATTTAACCTCTTTTGTATTAATGTTCTTCATCTGTTTGGGTTTTCTAAGAGTTCATGTTCCAAATCACCTTTTCCCTTTTCACATAGTCACATGAGCTGAGCACATATTACCTATTCTATTGTGCACTTTTCTCCCAATGTCTAGTTGCGAGACCATTGTCACTCAAACCATATTTTATCCTTTAGCGTAAAATTCGAAAACCAAAAAGTGTTTTTTTTTTTGACAGTATTCCAAAATCAATAATTAAACTATTTACATGATATGATATTAAGTTGAATAAGATAAGATTAAATATTAAAATAACAAATATTATCTTATATTCGCTACATAAAATAATAAATAGTATAATATTATTTTATTTTGTAACGTATTTGATACATAATTTATCATGACATGATATAACATATATATCATATAAATATTTGGTAAATAAAGTTTGATAAAAAATTATTTCAGGCAAAGATTCACCCGAATAGTTTCTGACCTATTGTTATTGTGAAATTTTACCACTAGGTCGAACCTTGATTACATTAGTAGAGTCAACAAAAGTCAACAGATCTCTAAGATTTATCCATTGTCATCAATGAGAAAACGCTCAATTACAATTGAAAGTCAACCTAAACATAATCAATATGACTACACTTGGTCAAAGCGCACTACTTTATAGAAATAGCTAGCTTAGAGCGCAATCGTCATGATCATAGTCTATCACGTAACATAGATTACTTAGTTTTTACATCAATAAATTAAGGGTTCCATCTACGAAATCAAGGGATAGATGCTTAATTTGTGAAGGATGCTCTTAATTTGGAAATATATTCAAGCTTTATAGAAACTTAAGTATGTCTTCCATGGTATTATTTTTATTTAATAATGCATTTTCATGCACTTGACTTTTTACACACTTTAACTTTCATGTACATTTAATTAAATTCAAGTCAAGTTCATTTAACTTCAAACAAAATCAATGTTTTTTATAACTATAATCCTCTTTTTAGCCACATTTCACCACCTAAAACCCGGAGTAATCCAAATATGTTTTTCTCACAACCTATTTAAAAAGAGTTAAAGCAAGTAATTGGATTAAGGTGAATATAGTCGCACTAATTAAACATTTACTTGTGATTGTAATTTGTCAATTTCAACATAAATGAAAAGACATAAACACTTGTATAACTCATAATAGAGTAAAGATCATATATCAATCTAATACTATGATTTAGTCAGATACCTAATCGAGTAAAAATCAATTCAACTATTAGTGTGTGCATTATTTTGTGTCAATGGTTATCCTCTACTATTAAGTCTCTTTATGTTTGATCGACATAAGTCTACTAGGATTTCAGTCGGTGAAGAGAGTTAACAACATGAATTAATATGGTTGACAAAAATATTGTAATGACAAAAGATAATGAAAAACTTTATAAGAATTAAAAATAAATATTTCTAATTTTAAAAGAACTAAAATTATATATGTCTATTTATATTATATATAATAATACACTACGCGAAAAATAGGATTTTACAGCGCTTTTCTTAATACATTTATAGTGGTTTTTTTTTTTAAAAAGCGCTGTGGAATTGATCGCGCTGTAAAAGATACAACAGCGTTTTTTTTTTTTTTTTAAAACAAAGTGCTATAAAACATGTAGATATAATGTGCACTTGTTATACACATTTTACGGTATTTTTTCAAAAAAACGCTTTAAAATGCGCACACTTAATATAACTTGTGTTAAATTCTCCATAATTTTTAACATTATTTATCAATATTAATATTTTTTTTAAATCAATCATTTACTTTTATTTAATTTCATTTATATATTTTTTATTAGGTTTCCACTTTTAATTACTAAAAAAAGGACAAGAAGTACTTAAAGAGTACAATCAGGATTCAAAAGATTGAAGCCAACCAACCAAAGACTTTTTTTATTGTTTTGCCATGAAAAAAAAATTATCAAACTATCACTAATTTCTAATTACTATTTTTTTTTAATTATCTAAACTTCTTAGAAATCGGTTTATCTCCTACCATTTTCTCAACTTATTATTATTTTTTTTATTGAATAAAAAGAAATCGGTTCTCCTCCCATCAATTTCTCAAGGTATTAATTTTTTTTAATTATAAAATTTATTTTATTATTTATAAATTTATTTTTATTAGTAGTGTTATTTAATAGACACAATAATTTGATCAATTAATAAAGATATACTCACCCACTAAGAAATAATGCAACACATTGTTTTTTTTGTTAACATCTTTCTTAATAATAAATAGCACTACTAGTAAAAATGATTTTATAAATAATAAAATATATTTTATAATTAAAAAAATACATTGAGAAATTGGTGGGAGAGGAACCAATCTCTCTTCATTCATTGAAAAAAAGGTTGAGAAAATGGTGGAGAGAAACTGTTTTTTCAATGAAAATTTAGAAAATTAATATTTAATTAGAAATTAATAATAATTTGATATTTTTTTTATGACATAGCAATAAAAAAGCCGCCAACCATTACCAAGACACCTTTAACACATAAAATGGCAACATTAAAACATAATAACAAAAGTCTGCAACAATAATTTAAAATACTTTGACATTGTACTACAAAATTTAAAGCAGCCATCTTGGCTGCACTAGAATTTTATTACAACTAGAGCCGTCAAAAAAATCTTCAACTACAAGACTCCCTTAATTTTTTGTTTTATTATTAGGCCCCTATCAAAATAATTTTTTTTAAAGTTCGGTCGATTATTTCATGGGACTCTAGGAGACCTCTATATTTTGTTAATTTTGAGTTTTTTTTTAAAAAAAAATTTATTAAAAAAAATGAAAACTTTTTGTCGAAAAAAAATCAGAAACTTCATATCGAAAAAAAATAAAAAATTTTTTATCGAAAAAAAATCAGATATTTTTTATTGAAAAAAAAAATCGAACAAATTTTGTCGAAAAAAATCAGAAATTTTTATAGAAAAAAATAAAAAAAATTTATAGAAAAAAATCAAAAATTTTTTATAGTAAAAAATCAAAAATATTTTATCGGTGAAAATATTAAAAAACTTTATTTCTCAAAATAGAAAATCGACTATTTTTAAAAAACGTGGTCCTCTAAGCCCTCAAAATTTTAGGGCTTTTAGTTTAGAGAACCTTGTTTTTGGAGGCATTTTAAATCATTAATTTTTTTTACCTCTTTCAAAATGTGGGCTGAGGTCAATAATTAAGAGACTTGTCAAAATGATAAGAGATACCCAAGCACAAATGTGGATTCGCCCACTACGCTGATAAATCATAATCGAGACAATTTCGTTTAAAATTCAGCCATTTCCATAACAACAAATTTACCTCATCCAACACCATCACTTTGTTTTTAAATTTTTTCCCGTTCCAAGCTTTCCAAATAACTCAGACACAAGCGAACCAAATGACAAATATCCTCTGCTCAAGAATCCTCCCGCTTGCACAAAGCCAAACAAATTGATCTAAAGTCCCATTTTCTCCTAGACCCTACTTCCACCGCAAACTTTACCACTTTCTTATCTTTATACAATGAAAGGTCAAAAAGATCTCTAAATTTATTCTTAAGACTTCCATCTTCCATTGAAACATCTTTCCAAAAACTAATCCTTTGGCCATTTTCAATTTCTTTCCTAAATCTTGATGATGACCATTGTTGCTGAAACGTCCCTATACCCTTGTCTACTTGATTTATGTTTTTACACCAAATAGAATCACCTCTTAAATCTTCTCTAGTTACCCCTCTCTCACCATATTTACTAGCTAACGCCCTATAACCTAAACACCCAATCTTTGTTTTTGTGAATGCGTGCCTCAAATCATCTAACTAAAGTTGGTTAAATTTTAGTGGTTGTTATAACTACCTTTGGCCAAGTTAGTTATTATAGGTGGTTAGTTAGTTAGCTCTTGTGTACTATAAATAAATCTGTAATATAGTTGCAGCTGTGATGTGAAAAACAGAGTATAGATAGAGTTGTAGTGGTCATAGCAATGGATGTGTTGTTGTAATAGCAAGAGTGGATAAAACTAAGTGAGGCATATGCAATTCATGACTCATAAAAAATCAGAGAGAGAAAATTAAAGGGAGAAAAGAAAGATTGAGAGAAAGGCTAGTATTGCTGGTTCATAATCAGTGATAGATATTAGGAGTTAAATCTTGAGAAGGCTTTAATCTTGTAACATTCAATCATTCATAGTGGATTAATCTTGCTTGCTTGCCTGTGACATAGGTCTCATCAATTGAGACCAAACACGTATATTCTTGGTGTTATTCTTCCTTCTTTATTTTCGTTTGTATTGATAGAAGAAAACTGGTTGTAGAAAATTGCAGAAAGAAAAACTGTTTTCTACAAAACTGCAAAAAACGGAGAACGATAAATAGTCTCCATTTCAGTTCTGCAGAAACGCAGAACATTCTCCATTTTCTGGTTTTCTGGTTTTTTGGTTTTCTTGTTTTTTGTTTTGTTGGTTAATCTAAGTTGCAGATCTCAATTATTGTTTTAACAATTTTTATCCTCCACAGCCATTTAACCCAATAAGACCAGATTCAATACCCGCAAAATAATTTTATTCTCACACCTCCTCTGTCATACACACATTATACCATTTTATTGACTAAATATATATCGCTTCCTCAATCAGGACGTGTTAGCAAGCATTATTTTATAATGGCCACCCGACCACCGAGATAGATGCTGATTTTTCCAACTTGATAAAGTTTTTCTAACCGCCTTGACCACCAACTGCCATGATGAACATCTCATCAAATTTTTCCTAATTGGCAAACCGATATTTTAATGGAACCAAACCCACTTTACAATTTAACACTGTTGTTGCTTCTTTAATCCATTCTTGTGAAATATTAATCCCCAAAATCATACTTTTGTTGAAATTGACTTTTAGGCCCACTATTATCTCACAATTTTGACCAACTCTTTTCACCAATAATTATAATATCATTTACGTATTATAGATGTGGGATGACTTCATTGTTTCCTTCATATTTGAATCCTATCAAATTGCCCACCTCCACATTATGTTTCATCAAAACATTAAATCTTTCTACTGATACAACAAAAAGAAATGGTGACAATGGATCACCTTCTCTTAAACTTTGTTTCATCCTAAATTCTTTGTGGGACTACCATTTACCAAATTAAAATTTTCCCTAATTGTAAACCTTCCTCCATCTACCTCATTCATTTATTTAGAAAATCTATTTGTTTCATCACAATGTCTAAATACGACTAATCTACTAAGTCGTAAGCTTTCTCAAAGTCGACTATAAACAACACCACCTTTTTCTTCCTACTTGCTTCATACACAATTACATTTGCAATGAGAATTCCATCACAAATGTGTTTCGCAATCGCCAAATACAACTAATGAGTGGTTAGTTTCAAAATTATGTAATAGTATAAAATAATTAAGAGAAACATCAATTAAACACTGAATCACATCAAATTATAATTAACAAGTAATGTTAATCCACAACATCAAAGTAAGTGAACGCATTAAGTAAATAATGTTACACATGCTCTTATATTCTAGATCGCTTCTTTTTCTTTGGTACCATCCAAATATAAAGTATTTGATTAAGAGACTTGATACTATGTGAGTGGACAAATACATCAAAATTGGTCTTGTCCTTATGGACACATCATAATAGCATTGTCCTTGCAGACAATCAAAATGAATTTTTCCTTACAAACACGTCAAATTAGCCTTGCCGTTATAGACACTTCACAATGGCCTTGTGTAACTCGTTTAATAGCATTTTCATGATATCACTAGGCTTTTCAAACCTTATCTATATGATGATAGAACACTCCTTCAAGAGCACCATCATCAGCACAGGTCAGATTTGTCACAATTCAGTTAGCCACAAATATGCATTTCATGTCATTTATCCGTGGCAGTAACATCATAAGTCATCAAATACGCATCGCCATTGCATATTTTCATAGTCATACATTAAATTCAAAATTCATCATCATAATACACAAGCTTAAAAAATACAAAGTATTCACTCACAAATAGCAATCCTAGATCATTCACATAAACCACATCAATTACAATGCAAGTATTTAAAATTCATCATATTTTACATCATAAAATAATATCAAGGATAAATATAAACAGAGTACAAATAAGTAAAATACACAATTTTACAATCATTCAACTACCACACAATCTTCAAAATCAAATCAAACGACACCCTGCAAAAGTTTCTAATTTATATTTTAACTTCAACAAATTCCAAATATTCTCGTTAGTTCAAAGGTTTCAGCCGTACATAACAAACTCCGAATGGATTGCAAAAAATACCGATTCATTTCACTTAATTTACACTGATAGATTACACAAATAAGTAGTTATTTTCCAAGATTTTGATGAAAGAAACAAAAAATATGTTCATTTTTCCAAATAACAAAAGAAGAGGCCGATAAAGGCAAAATACCCAATTCTCTCTCTTTTTCATTTTAAAAATTATACAACCACTCAAATAATTTAAAAGACACTTCCATTATTAAAATAAAGACTTTAAAAGTATCAATAGCATATCAAGATAATTATTTATAAAATACTTATAAATAATTAAAATAAAATAATTGTTAAAAATAATTAAAATATAATTATATGAGTGTTTATCATTTAGATACATGCATGCACACAAAAATATCTCAATAACTATTAACACACATATACAAGTAAAAGCACATTAAATTTTATTCTCTAATGCACACAAAAATATCTCAATAACTATTAACACACATATACAAGTAAAAAGGCTTACTTAAAACAATTTTTTGTACTTGTTTTATATGGAACACTAATAATAACCTAAGTAATTTTGATTCTAGATCTCAAAACTGTACCTTCATTAGATATTCTAAAAGATCTAAGGCTTATTTAGTGTTCAATAGGGAAACTCATATTGTCGAAGAATTCATTCTTGTTAAATTTAATGACAAACAACTTGACCTTGAAAAGTAAAAGAAAATGATGATAGTACATGTTTATCGAAACTAGAGGAACTGCAATACCTCGAATTTTGAACCGAGATCAATAATTAAAAATACTTATAGCTTACAAAATTTATGACATTTGTTTTTAATTAAGAATACCTAAACTACTATTTTGTTAAATAATTAGTAACAACTACATTTTTTAATATCATCAAGAAAATGTTTATTCAGAGGTTAAAACTAAGTAAAAGCAAATATTCCTAATGACAAAAGATAAAAAATAAACTTAAATATATTGCGGAAAACCTATTATTATAAAATAGTGTTGGAAACTCATTTTTACCCATGTTCCCCATACATCAATACTCATAAACTATTCTAAAATCTCCTCGAAGTAAATAATACCTAAAATATTTTTGTAAGGGTTAGTTTTTTTTCCATCATCCACATCAAACCAAAGGTAACCATTTACAAGAAAAAATGCAAACTGGTAAACTGTATAGGAAAAAAACATATACACATTTGAATAATGCATGGTTCTAAAACTATATGATACGGGTATAAACTTGCCACTAAAAATTTGCACATTGAAAAGTAATCCATACCAATGGGAAAATAAACCTACCACTAAGGCAACTTCTATGAAGATGCATATGCCATGGCATAATGATATATTGTCAAAAAGGAATATTCCCACACACCCCACTAAGATCTGGTCATATGCATTCAAAAAGTCACTTTTTGAAATCATCATCTTTTTTACAAATCACATAGATCATATTCCTCACATCTTTATCATGAGAATCATATATTCATAGATAAATAACCATAAAAATCATAATTTTCACCAAATACACATTAAAATCAGAACTTGATTTCATATACACCATAAAAATTCAAACTTTATTCCATATTCATAAACAAAAACTACAACTTTATCACATATTACATAAAAATCCATACTTTACTTCGTAAAAAGCATAAATATATATTGAACTCAACAAAAAAATTAGGGTTTGATCATTTTAATCCATTAGTCTATATTTATTCTTTCAAAATACAAGCAATCACATATATTTATTTCATGTCGTCCAACCAATAGTCTAACTATATTTTGTGTGGGGAAAAACCCTACCTTGGCCGCTTTTTTTTCTAAAACAAAGCTCTAAGACCCATGAATTTGTTCACAAGAAAAACTTTTTAGGAACGAAAAAGAGAAGGTGTGAAGGTGATGGTGACTAGGGTTTTAGTATTCCTTTCTATTTATAGAATCATGTTTGTAAATGGTTTGTGAGTTAGAGTTTTTTATTTTTATTTTTCAGCTTATTATTATTGAGTATAGAAAAATTGTATACTTCAGGAAAATTTAAAGTGGGAAATGCTGGGTAGATAATGGTGAGTCTAAATGAAGAATAAAACCACCCGCACAGCAAAATAAAGCCGGAAAACCTCAAAAATTGGAGGGTAATAAAGCTAGCAAACTTCAAAAGCTGAAGGATAATAAAGATTGCTGCTAAAAAACTGTATCGGGGAAAATAAGTCGCTGCTGCTCCTAAAATAAGTCAACCATGCCTTGCTAAATACGGGTCGTGTATTGACATCCAAGTAAAAAGGAATATGGGCAGCAATAACGATTCACACATCATAAGCATGAATAAAGCTATATTCGGAGATGAGTATGAAGAATTTCTTGAAAATGAGCACATATACGAACTTCTCAACCATAAGGAGTTGAGTGATACTGTCATCAGCTTATACATTACGTAAAAAAATACTTTTAATTGTATTTATTGGTAATTAATCTAATTTGAAATTTTCATTGATGGTTTTTGTATGAGAAGTTGGTGTGTACGCGTAGATTGTCAAATAGATATTCATTCTTGTCTCTGCATAAACTTTCGATGTGTAAACTCGATCTAGTGAATGTAAAGAAATACATTGTAGATATCTTATTAGGAAATATTGAGAAGGATAAGTTGTTCTTTGCACTATATAATTCAGGGTATGTAATTATATATTATTTGTTTATATATTTTTTAATTTATGAGATCTTAATTTATTAGTTGTGTAAACAAAATTGCCAACCAAATTTTTGTTGTTGTAGGGCACATTGGGTGCTATTTGCAATCAATGCGACCTCTGAAGTTATATACTATTTAGATTCCTTGCACGACAATTACAACAATCACTCCAATATAAAAACTATGTTCGACACGTAAGTAATATTCATTTATTTCTTACACACATATATATATATATATATATATAAATAATGTGTTTGTTAATGCTATAATAATCACATTTATTTATTCGATAGTGCTTTACAAGTTTTTCGAGCTCAAAGAGGTGCTACAGTGTCGAAGAAAAAGTCTAATAACATCACATGGATTCCAATAAAGGTTTGAAATATATGCCTTTAAATTTTCATTTACAAATATATGCCTTTACAATCAATGCACTAATATTTTATTTACTTATATGTTTTATTTTATAGTCCCCTCGTCAAACTAACAAAATCGACTATGGGTACTATGTATTGCGATTCATGAAGGAGATTATTGATAGGAATCAAACTACTATCCCAGAAACGGTACAATATTTTCATTATTTAATTTTCATTATTTAATTTTCATATATAAATTATGTATATATTTGATTCTAACTTATTTAAGTTCAATTTTTATATTGCACAATACTTTGACAATTCCAGTCCAACATACTCTGAGAAAGATCTAATTGAATTAAAAGAAGACAGGTGTCAGTATATGTTTGAAATGAAATTTATTTGATTTGCTAAGATATAGCATATTGCAAGGGATCTGAATATATGGAGCTAGTTATATTCTACGTAATAATGTTAGTTATATGTATATGAATATGGCACAATATATGAATATGAATATGTTGTTAAGTTATACATGTATTTGAATATGTTCTATTGTTGTGTAAATGAAGTTATAATGTTAAGTTATATAGTTATGTTTTTGTGCACTGATTGTGAATTGATTCTGGATGAAAATGATTTTGGAAAAAAAATTAAAAGACAACACTTTCTAAAAAAATGCCATAAAAAACGAAAAAACGTTTTTTAAAAATTTTATTTACAACGTTTTTAAATAAAACTAAAATAATAATGCATCTTTTACAACACTTATTTGAAAAAGTGGTGTAAAAGGTGAATAACAATGCATATATTGAATGCACCTTCTACAACGCTTCTTTACAAAAACGTTGTAAAAGGTCACCTTTTACAACGCTTCTTTGAAAAAGTGCTGTTAAAGGTGCATAATAATGCATATATTGAGTGCACATTTTATAACGCTTATTTGAAAAGCGCTCTACAAGGTGCATAATAATGCATATATTGAGTACACATTTTATAACGCTTTTTCAAATAAGCGCCGTAAAAGGTGCAGAATAATGCATATATTGAGTGCATATTTTACAGCGCTTTTTCAAAGAAACGTTGTAAAGGTGCATAATGTAACACCCCAAATTTTATAATAAACTATTTTATTAATTAAATAGAATTTTAAATAATTAATTTGTTGTTAAAATTATTTTAGAATATATGTTGATAAATTTTGTGAATAATTTTCGTGATATGGATGTTTTCTATGATGTGCTGGTTTGATAAATATTATATTTAATGAGCAATATAAATAATAAATATTTTACTTTATTATTTTACATATTTTTCTAAAAATAAAAGTATTTTAGTGTAATATTTTAAAGAATAAGATTTTATATGATTTTAAGTGTATATGTGAGTTGGTAATTAATATGATATTTTCTTATATGTTTGACTAATGTTAAGTGTGTACATATTTATATTTTAATCAAATTTAAGTATCTCTTGTTTTAATTATTTCTAAATATATCTTATTTTAATTATTTATAGAATCTTGAGATCGTAGTAATATTGTGTTTGATTTTCTTTGTTTTTATATACTTATTTTTGAATTGTG